>PKQL01000803.1:0-11017 GCA_002916455.1 Penicillium sp. CF05 | reverse complement strand
GAGGGGATCTTGGGTGCCGCGGGTCGGGGGAGACCTCTGGCGCGCGGGGGAGGCTTGGCCAGCCCGCGCCGGCGACGCTGAGCACCGTTGGAGTTCGTACGCCCGCTGAGTTCCTAATTAGTAAGAGCTTGATTGAGGGAATAAACCTCGTACCCTCATGAAATCTGCCATAAAGGCACGGTAACCCTCGTCACCCTCGTCACCACGGGGCTGCTTTTCTTCCTGCTTATAGCTAGCATGCTTATGATATCGTAAATGAGAACTTATCGAATAGGGCTGCCTCGAAATAATCGAGGTGGTAGAAAAATAAGCTGATCAATCAGATATGATGGGAATCGATGGGGGTTTATGGGGATTGATGGGAGTCGCGATGAGACGAGTTGAGATGAGATGAAGTCCATCGGGGTGGAGATCCATATCATCATGCGATGTATCATGAGAGACCGTGTAGAGATACAGAAAATCTTGACATACGGCCTTTCACTTGTGCTCTTCTGCAAACTTAGAAGACATGGTGTTGCACGGGAGAGAGAAAGAAAGAAAGAAAGAAAGAAAGGATATATTTACTTCCACGATCTACCTACCTAGGTACCTAAGGCAGCAACTATGATTACATATGTAGTCACCTAATTGCAAGTCGCTGTGTGTCTAAAAATAATACATGTATTATTCTATTCTATAGAGTTCCTAGATACTATGTGATAGTTGATATAACAAAGGATAACAGGTGGTCTTTCTAGTCCTTCTAGTAGTCTTTCTAGATGTCGAACATATGAAAGAACGTAGATTGAAGAGATTGCTAAATAGCCCTATAGCTGATATATGCATAAGGGCAAACCACGCAGATTGTGTCAGACGAATGAAAGGAGTACATATACGAGACTTGCAGAAGACACCTCATTGCTGTGCGTAGCCGAAGGGAGAGAGAAAGCCCAACAAACGATTATCAAGCAAGGTGTATTGGTTGTGAAGAGGCTCCGACATAAAACGAAGATCCACAGGGGAATAAAATAGAATAAAGAAAGCAAGGCCGACAATTGATATCAAGAAGCCAAAAAAAAATTCCCTAGTTCTCCCAGACCCAGAAAACGCCAGAAATAACATGAAAACGTGATTCTCGAAAAAGAAGAAAAGAAAACACCGGATCTCCCATCCCGAACCCTTGATAAATTGATATCCCGAATAACAAAAAACACACAAAGCAGAACCCATTCTACATCTCTCATCTGTACCAGACCAAGCCCCCAAGCCGTCTGCGAAGCTAAACCCTTGTCGATCGTTTCCGCAGACCAAATTCTTGTTCCTGGAGCTCTCGTATCAAACGAAGACTTTCCTCGTCTGCATCTTCATCTCCAATGACGTGCTGACTATGCTTGTGCTGACGCGGAGATAGTGATGTAGGGGCGTGACGATGGAAGTGCTTTTCATACATCGGAGAGCTCTTCTTCACGTGTGAAGACGAGGGACGTGATGAAGGCTTTCTTGTCGACGCTGGAACAGGAGTGGTCTTGCGTGCCCCGATGGTCGAAGACGTGGCTCGTGCCGATTGTTTCGGGGCCCGGACTGTGGTTGCATCGGGCGCGAACCGATCGGCGTGGCGAGGTTGGCGAGACGAATGTCGAGAACTGGAGTTGGGCGTGTGGAGAGCAGTTGACACTTCCCCTTCCACAGACTGTACGGCATCTCCCTCTTGGACCCCGTCCATCTCGTCGGCCAGCGACGTGGGCGGTGAGACCAAGGAGGTGTTTGGCTTCGACGAAGACACAGACACTGTTTTTATTTCTTTGGCATCCACAGACCCGGCCTGGAGTGCAGGTGGTGATGCATACAGAACTCGCTTTTGAGATGTCTGATCTGCCTCAGGCAAATGCTTGTCTGGTTCAATTTGACTGAAAGGCACATGATCATAGGCATCCATCACGTCGTCTTGCGCCATCAGTTCATCGCCATCATGATCGAAGAATACCGCAGGTTGTGTCATGGGCGATGTGCTCTCCTGCTTCGCTTTCTTGACTGTGGAAGGCATATCATCCTCTTCAGCAGGGCGTGCTCGTTTGGCGGAAGCATTCGCACGAGGTTTGGAGCGCTCCTGAGCCTTGATCGGATCTATCCGACCGTACTCATCATGGATGCAACGGCGCTGGTTTCGGGTCAGTAAAAGTAAAACAAGCAAAAGAAGCGCCTTTGGGGGTACTACGAACCTTGCTCTTCCGACAATCATCGCACGCCTTGCTGCGGCCCTTTTTCCCTCCATTAGCTCCATCAGGGCTGACATCAACGAGGCGATTGGCGGCGATCGTCGAGTTGCCCATGACCGCGGATTGGAATCTTGCCGAGCTCTCGAATCGATCCAAGTCAACAAGATGCCCATTGTTTTGGTATCCAGATTGCGATGCAATCGCTGCCAAGGAATTCAAAGCAGACACAGCATCCTGGGCCAGGGAGGACGGCGTGCTCACCCCAGAGCCAGGTGTGAAGGCATTGACTGTAGCTTGCCCATTGAGCACCAGATCACCGGGTTCATCTTTGTGTCGGCATCGAATGCGTCGTTTGCGACAGGCATCACATGCAACGCGCTTGGGACCAAGACCTGAGGTTCGTTGGACAGCCCGAGGCTTGGGTGTGGCGATATCTTTGATGCTCGTTTCCGGGGCAATACTGAATGGCGCCGGTGTTGCACTTCCATCAGACTGCGCATAAACAAGGCTGCTGGCTGGGGGATTCGGAGTTTCAGGGGCCTCTTCTGAGGGCCACTGGACCGCTTGTCTTTCGGCATAGGTGCGTTGGTTATCAACGTTGCGTTCGGATCGACGGCTTGGTCGTCCTGCGGGCTTCTTGTCTGCAATAGAAACCTTGGGATTGCTTTCGATGACGCCAGGTCGAGTCCAGAGGGGTGCCTTTTCGTTACCGCGCTTCCAGGCGACCCAAATTCCGAATTTCCTGATCATGTCCACCGGATCACCCGTGCCTTTGGGAATGGAGCGTCTGACCGCGTTTCGAACGTCCATGGAGACGACTCCATCAACGGTATAGCCACCCGCAATGAGTGCAGTCCGTAGCAAATACTTGGTTAACTCAAGAAGGCCCTCCAGCTCCGCCTGCGAATAAAAACGTGCATTGTGATGGGGAGAACCTGGAGGCTCTTGGTTGGCGCGTTCTCCAAACTCGTAATAAATTGGATATCGACGGTGGAACCGGTAGTTCTCATCCTGCATGAATGCCTCCATCACATTTTGCGGGACGGGGTCATCCTCCAGATACTTTTGAGCCGTGTACCACTGAATCTTTTGGAAGAAAGGGTACCGGAACTTCTTGGGGACTTTGGTCTCCTTTTCGATGTTAAGTATCTTGATCTGCATCCCGTAGTTCAGTCTGGTCAAGAAATTGCCACCAATAACCAAACTATTTTCCGGAGTCCAAACTGCGTGAATCCAGCCGGACGGGATGAGCATGGTGTCTCCCTCGGAGAGATCCACACGGTAGCACTCCTTGGTCTGGTTTCCAAGGAAAATCGAGTCCTGGGCGGGAGAGTTGCACCACTCCTCGTACTTCTTGAGGTGCTTGTCTTTGGGAGGAATGAAGAAGAAAGTCTTCTTGCCCTTCAGGATATGGTAGTACACCGAAGATCCTCCAAAGTCGATGTGAAAGTCGGTATAGCAGTCGGCGACAGACATCAGGCAATAGAACTGAACCTTGGGATATTCGCCGATTGCCTTCAGTTCCTCTGGCCACACAGCATCTTGCAGATCCAAGTCACGTACAACCTTCGGTCGCCGGATGAGTCTGCCGAGTTTGCTCTGCGAAACCTCCAAACTGATAACATTCCTGACAGGCTTGTCTGGCTCGTTGCTTTCGTAGTAATCGGCCCATTTCTGCATGTTCCACCTCTTATCCTCTCCTTGCTGAGATTTGACATCGATCACTTCAACCCTTTCTTCGGGTCCGTAAAGCTCTGCCACTGCACGAACAGTGAGATCACGCGGAATGACCATACCTAAGAGGTCTTGGCCACAATCGACTGTTTCTTCAATATGGGTCTCTTGTTCTGGGTGGTTCTCGAGAAGATCATCGAACATCCCTTGAGAAGAAGCCTCCTGTACTAAAGATTCGAAGTCCGGATTTTCTGAGGAGACAGGCTCACACGAGTTCCAGCAGGCAGGTATCACAATAGGCTCTGTCCACCCATTCCCTCGCTCGAAGTATTCCGCTGTGACGAGCTCGGGTTTCATTCGGGGGAAATTCTCAGCTTGGAATCGAATCTTTCCTTGTCGAATGGGCTCGAGATAGTGATGTTCCAATGAGTCAGTGGCAGCCTTGACGAGGCCTTGGTTCAGGCCTGCGTAGTCGATGGCTGTCCGGGCGCGCGAGGACTTGCGCACAAAAGTTGTTTGGCCATAAACTGATCGACAATGCCGACAGATAAACTTGTCAACTGTGCGAACTTCCCGATCATTCTTGAAGCCGGCGCAAACGATATGGAACCATCGTTTGCATCCATCGCAACTGATCCACGTGTCTTCGTCCTGTTCCTCGGTCTCAACTGGGATACGAACTAGATGACATGCCCCACAGCTTGCTTGATTGGTGTCACCTTCTTCCTCTTCCACTTTTGGAGGAACGGGTAGGGAATTCTGCGAGAGTTGAGGTTCCTGAGGATCGGCCGGAGGATGGATCCCATAAGTAGTATGATGAGGCATATCAGCTGGTGGATGCCAGGCTTTGCTTTCGTGTTCATCCTCCCAAACAATTGGTGGGAAAGTGCCAGAACTAGTAGTTGGGCGGATTCCACGCATCGCAGGACGGGATATGAAGGCTGACCCGTCAGAGCGAGAGCGCATGCGGGAATGAGGTATATCTTCGGAATTGTGATTCATCTTGACATCGCCCTGGTCCGGATGTCCAACGGCAGCAAACCCAACTCGAGATTGACGAATCGCGTCGCCAGCGTAGTGGTGGTAGGTCTCGTCGATGCTGACTCGTTTAGTGTGGTTGCCCGGGTGGAAATTAGTAGGGCGCGCGAGATTGAGTAAAAGCTCTGCGTCGGTTGTCATGCTTTCAAGTGCAGCCGGCTGTGGGTTTTCTGTCGGCATTCCTGGGCGCGGGCGGTAGGGTGACGGATTCCTCGCCGACCGTGCCCGCTTCGCCGGTCGTTCAGACTCTGCGGAGTCAGGTGGGAACAAGGGAATCGAGGACCGAAGATCGGGGGAAGGAGGATTGGGAGGGAGCGATGCGAAGGTAGGACTTGTCGCGAGGGCGATCGTCGCAAGTGTGTCGATAGTCGAGCTTGAGCGGCCATGGCCCGATCGCTGGTGTGAACCACCTTCCGAGGTGACATGTCGATTGTGATTCGAAGGATGCTGATCGCGATCAAGGCTGGCAGCTCGAGGAGGGCCGCGACTGGCCCAAGAGGTGTGAAAATCGGTGGTTGTGGATGGAGTGATAGGCTCGACAGCGCGTAGTGGAGGGGACGGAGTACGGTACTGCGGCGGGCGGCCGCCGATGGGATTCGCGAATGATGCCGCGCTCATCATTTTCGCAACCCAATAAGAGTGTATATTAAAGAAAATTTAAGATGGAGGGCCGAAGGTGCGAAAAGATGCGCTTGCGGTGGGTGGGTGCAAAGCGGGGATACTGGACCACACGGGCTAGCGAGAGGCCGGCGCAGGCGAAGGGAATGTCATTCCTGGCAGGAGAGCATGCGCACGACGGACGGCAAGTATCTGATTGATATTTGATGAAAGATTGAGAGCGAAGTAGGTGGTCGACGGTATTCGCGGAGAGTTGAGGGGGTTCGAATCGAGCGGCGGGAGGACAAAGGCGCCGAGAGTCGCGCCGCAACCTGCGGGCAGGTAGGGAAGGGAATCGAATGAGGTCCAGTAGCCAGGAATCGTTTCCTGCCAACTGGATATGAAGTGACAATTATGCGAATGGATGAAGCGCCGGAAGCGAGAGGAAAGCGGATGAGCGCGAGGTGTTGGGGTGGAGGAGGAAGCGGGAGTCGAGTAGTAGCAACTGAAGGTTACGGTACAGCTGCGGGCTCCTATATTACGTTGTGTCCTGCTATCCCTTTTATTAGAAAGGGGATCTGAATTGCATATATAAAAGATGAAGATCAAGAAGCTCTCATTACAACATGCGATTGTGTTTACCTGGTTGTTTCCCCCTGGTGCTCAATTCTCTGTAGTCCAAAGGAAGTTGGCGACGCCGAGGGCGTCCGTCTTGATGATACACTCCGATACCATCATGATACAGTCACGTGGTAAACTTGTCAGATCACTACACCCATATAGATCACATGACCCGGTCACATACGGTTTAAGAACCAACTGCCACTAAACCCGGATAAGTAAGCGCACTGCCAAGACAAACCTCGTGGTTGTCCTTGCGCCTTGCTCGGATCTTCTGCCTCTTCGCTATTCCAACACTGCAACTGATACCTTGCGTATCTTTCTTGTCAACACTTTCATTCAACATCTTACAGGACTCTCTCGCCTCTGAGAATGAGCCGAAAGCTCGCCCCCGAAGCCAATCGGTACGTGAGAATACTTTTTCCATGCCCCTCCCGCGATTCTCAGCACAAGTGCCATTTTGCCATCAACAGCTTGATCTTTGGGTCTAGCAGATCCCTGACATTTCCAAGTGGCTAGCGCTAACATCTTTTTTTTCTTTTTTCGCAGGATTCTCTTCGTCAAGAACCTTAAGTATGTACTTGATCATTTCGCTGCTTTGCTCCGGCTCGCTTCTCCGGCGGATCAGTCCTGCAACTCGCCCTTTGAAATCGCGACTAGGTCGCTGACATCTTTCTCAACAGCTACAACGTAACAGCAGAGCAACTGTTCGACTTGTTCGGCAAATTTGGCCCCATTCGGTAACGGTCACCCATGGTCTCGTGTTACAACCCGATCTAATACCATCTCATCTACAGCCAAATTCGTCAGGGTATCGCCAATACCTCCAAAGGAACCGCATTTGTTGTCTACGAGGACGTTCACGACGCCAAACAGGCATGCGATAAACTCAATGGTTTCAACTTCCAGAACAGATACTTGGTCGGTACGTATCACATATGGATCAAATGAGCATCGGGGATTGTGTGGAGATGACTAACTTTGGGGGTTATAGTCTTGTATCATCAGCCAGAGAAGATGGTCCGAACGAAAGAGGACATTACGGAACGGCAGGAGAATTTAGAAAGGCTCAAACAGCAACACGGGATAGAATGATGTGACGAATTCTTTTTCTCTTCCCTCTGCTAGCATTTAGCTGCGCCATGGTATTGCAACGGCTCTACTATTCAATCACGGGTTGGTTGAGGGGTTTCCGGCGTTTTTATTCCCTGGGTTTTTGTTTCTTATTTGAGAGGGCTTGGGCTTGATGGTGGGCGAGGGCTGGTTCTGGTCATATATTGACCCAGAAATGATCGTGCGAAACAGCACGCCGGCGAGATCTTATTTCTTCTTGTGTTTATTCTATTTACCCATTACTACTATTACTCTCTTCGTCAAATTGACCTTCCACTTTGCTCCAACATTCTCTGTGCGATGGCTAGATATTAGGCGCAAGGTTCTTATGAGTGCCACACTACTAGAAGTGACAAACTAGTCGATTCTGGAGCTGTCTTCGAGCTTTTCGAGCTTCGTGGCATCTTGATCTACAATGTCAAGCTAAAACTAGGGTCTATCTGCGTAACGCTGGCGTATCACCGAACAGTACCCACTCTTCTTCAGGGAAATTTTAAGCTTGACATTGACCTATACGACACACAATATCTTAATATCCAGAGATTGCAAAAACCAAAATATAATGCCAAGATCCAAGACCCTTAAATAGCCAGCCATTGAAACCCTGGAAGGGAAATGTTATCGGCCTTGTCGATCCCGTCTGCGGGGATCCTGACACCGCCTAGGGCGCAGCAGCACCGCAAGTGCAAACTCACTCTCACTTCACCCTTATTCTTTTCCTATAACTTCATTCTTCCTAACCCCTATCAGAAAGAAATACATTTTACAGGTTCAAGCTTATTCCTATTCATCCGCTCATCTGGTTTATTGCCACTTGTTTCGATGTCACGTATGACGTTCGACCCTCTCCGCCTTTGATAACCTTCCTGGAAGTCTACTGGGTGCTTACTGTTACTACCATCTGGTTTCCTGCATATGTCGCGTTCTACCTAAGCTTTCTCACTGTGTTTCTGGTTTTACCAGACTAAGAAGCGATGGATGGCGCGACTAGCTCGTTGGCTTCGATAGCTACAACCACACTTATCGCTGCTACCGGCACCCGAGCCATCCCAATACCCTCGGCTGCACACACACTATACTATCATGGAACAAATTCTTCAAGTCCAGGGCAGGATCCAAATGATGAAGGAGGAGAATGCAAGCTGCTTGGTCCATTCTCTGTGTTTGTTCAGATTGCTCTTGGCGGCCTCGCGTTATTATCTCTAGTCTATAAGAGATGGAGAGAACGACCACAGCGCCCGGTCAAGATCTGGGCCTTTGACGTCTCAAAACAAGTATTCGGATCTGTCATGCTTCACATGCTGAATCTGGTTATGTCGATGTTCTCTGCGGGTCAACTGGAGATTCGAAGCTCATACAAACCGAACCCATGCTCGTTCTACTTACTGAACCTGGGGATCGACGTGCGTCACTACTGATCTTACTCTAATCTCTTTTTTGAGGAGCTGTTAGCTAACTGGTGGAACAGACCACTCTCGGTATTCCGATTCTGATCCTCCTTCTCCGCGTTCTCAATTATTTCGCATCCTACACACCTCTCGCAAACCCCCGGGAATCAATAGAGTCGGGAAATTATGGCCAGCCCCCACGCGTAACATGGTGGCTCAAGCAGTCCATTGTTTATTTCATGGGATTACTCGGCATGAAGATATGCGTGTTCTTCCTCATCGAGCTCTTACCTTTCATTGTTAAAGTCGGCGACTGGGCTTTAAGGTGGACAGAAGGCAACGCTGCTGTCCAGATCTTCTTTGTCATGCTTCTTTTCCCAGTCATCATGAACGCGATGCAGTATTATATCATCGACATATTCATCAAGAAACCTGTCTCGCAATACGTGGTGGACGACACAATTGGAGATGCTGTCGCTGATGATGATGCTCTCCGTCGCGAGGCTCTTCTTGCTGGTCTGGACGAGTCGTATGCAACTGATTCTGATGATGAAGAAGCTGGGAAATTTCCGACAACCGCCTCGCAGCCAAAGGCTACTGCAGATGCTCTCCAAGAATCCGAGCATTTACTTCCTGAGGATCACAATCCTGTCCCACCATATGCACCTCCGAGTTCGAGTAGCAGTGGTGACGAACATGACCCGAAGGCTACTTCAACACATCACTAAATATTGCTTTGTGTTTTGGTTTTGGAAATCTCACATTTGTTTTTGTTTTAGTGTTAATAGTTGTCTTTACCGTGAATACGATTATTTCGCTCTTGCACTACATGTAGTATGATTATTATATTTTCCCCTGCTACCTACATAGTACATATGTGGGGTGCATGCATCTATATTCTGTATTTGGATAACTATTAGTTGTATTACTCATAATCGGACCGTTCATGACTGTCATGATCAATCAACTAATCCAGGGATGCCTCCAGGGCTTCAAGTAACTATATATAGTTAGTTAACTAGTTATGTATTCTGTCTACTTTTCCATTTCCCCTACTTCCCGTCTTTTTCATGTACAAAAAGAACTCTTTGGCTCTAACAATGCCTCTCCTCATCAACTCCATCTAGCTAAAGATAAAAAGGATATCAAACGAGTATATTAAAGGTCATTTTTGGATGGCGTTGAAACTCATTTTGTTGCCTTAAAACCAAGGCAACGAAATATGCCGCCTTCCACACCGCTCTGATCTGCCCATTCTGGAAAAATCAAAGAAGAAAAATATTCTAGCTCCGCCTGAGGAACATTCGCAGCCTACAATTGCATTATTGCATTCAAGGATCAATTCGGTGACCAAGCCTGCAAGCAGTTGTGCTTGATTGGCAGATTTCCACACACCAACCACCATGCCTAACGTAGGGCTGAAAGAAAAGTCCAAGCGGACCACCACCCGGTCTCCGTTCGAGAACACTACGGCCAATATCCGCCCGGAGGACTCAGATGTCGAGATGGACGACGAAACTAGCTCGGATGAGGACGACGTGCCCGAGAAAGATGAGGCAGAGAAGAAGCTAGAGCGCATGCTTTTTGGCGATGATGAGGGGTTCATGGGCGCATTGAAGACCCAGCAAGACCGCGAGGCTGGTATGGCCCTCACTCTGCACAGTGATGACGAAAGCGATGTTAGCGAGGATGCCGAGGAGGGCGAGGGTGAGGATTTGGCTGCTCTAGCCGATTCAGATGTATGCGACTCCACTCCCATGCGTTCACCGGTCTCAGGCTTTCGATCTAACAATTCTGCCTTATCCTAGCTTTTCTTCCTAGACTCCGGTGCACCCCCCACCACTGATTCTATACCATCGCCGGAAACCCCGTCGGAGGCCGGGGACGAAGAAGAGGACGAACCCGCAGTATGGTACGATAGCGACGACGATCGCCTCGCAGTGTCGCTAGCAAGCCAGGCCAGGCTGCGCAAACTGCGCGACACCGAGGCTGAAGATGTAGTCAGCGGCAAGGAATACGTCCGACGACTGCGCAAACAGTTCACACGCCTGCACCCCACACCGGAGTGGGCCACACCGGAGCTCAAGCGTCGCAAGACTGACTCGGACTCGGACGCAGAGGAGGAAATCGACTCTGACGACGAGAACGAGAACCTCTCGATGCAGCCGCTAGCCAAGCTCCTCCAAAACGCCTCCGACCTGACACGCATAGAAGACCACGCGCGCTCCGGCGGAAAGCGCAAGCTGCGCCAGGAAGTCATCGACATCCAGAGACTGAAGGACATCGGCAAATCCCAACCCTCCTCCGTCGACTCCCTGACCTTCCACCCGCACTACCCGCTCCTGCTCTCCTCCGGACCAGCATCCACTCTCTTCCTGCACCATATCT
>PKQL01000802.1:0-11047 GCA_002916455.1 Penicillium sp. CF05 | reverse complement strand
ATCTCTCTCCTGAGTTTTACCAGCTCCTTTACGATCCTGGCGACGCTCAGGTTCTCCTCCTCGGTCGAGGAGTCGCCCGAAGTTGCCGAAATACGTTCTTCTTGCTCGGTTGGCGCCTTCTTCTGTTGGGAGCGCGTCTTTCTCCGTTCAATATCGATTTTCTGCTCGCGAGCGTAGTTGTTCGGTGGTCGGGTGGTGCGTTTCGGTCTCGCTAGTCGCGGCGGCGAATCTTCGCGTTCGTCACGGTCGGGCGGTTCAGGGGTTCGCATCGCGGCCCGTCCCGCCATTGCTCACAGTACTTGACGGCATACAGTGCGTCCCGAAACTGGTGCCACCGCTACACTCTTTCGTTGTTTCTCGGATCACAATGCCAAGACCCGCTAGTCTCTGTTTGGGAATTTTTCTGGAGTACCCCTGTCAGTTGGGCGTGTATTGCTTCTTACGTAGGTTACTACTTTCAAGTATGTATTTGCGTGTGAATCAATACGTCTCACCCACCTTCAAAATAACCACCCGACGGAGGGTATCTTAACGATCAATCACCAGTGGTTGAATCAAGATGACCCCAAACCTAGCTCCCTCAAAGCAAGATCTTATTTATGACATGATACACGGTGAGGAGCTGTCCATACCGCAGATGGCGCAGGCTGCTGGCTGCAAATAAGAGTACCATCCTGAGAATCTCTTCCAATATACGGATGTTTGGCAGCGTCAAAGCACCGCTTAATAAAGGTGGACGACAACGTAGCATCACTCCAGTCATGCTTGAGGCGTTGTGCGATCACCTGCTCGAAAAGTCCACCTTGTACCTCGACGGGATGGCGGGGGTGCAAGTTGGGGCGCCATAATATGTCGCGCGGTCGACCGAAAAGTTGATGAGGTGGCCAGAGGAGCATCGCAACGGAGATGGGTCTGGCGAGACGGGTTTGGTTCGGTTCGGTTCGGGCCGACATTTGAGCCAACAGCCAGCCAGTATCCACTAGAAATAAGAACGGGTTATCCCAATGTGGCCTTTTGGAGTGCGTCAACGGCTGAATTCGTGATTGGTCGGTCACCTTAGCACTCGAAACTGCACCCTGGATCACAGCCTCGCTCCCGCCGCCTAACCTACCCCTCTTTTACCTCTCGCCGGAAAGCCCAAACTACCAAACCGAACACAATCCCACGTTATAGTGATCTGTTTCCCTACTTACATGAAATTAAGCATTTATGCCGCCCGTTCTTCCATATGGATTTACTTTCATCAGCAGCGAGCGTTGTCGCGGTCATTCAACTGACGGGAAGCCTGGTGAAGATTTGCGGGGGCTACATCCAGGAGGTAAACAATGCACGAGACGAGATTAATAAATTACAAAGGGCGATTTCGGGCGTCCAAGGAATTCTGCAAGACCTCGATAAATTACTTCAAAGCCACAGCAACACCCTACCTGCTTCCTCGCGTCTAGTCAGTAATATTACCGATTGCCTCTCCGACCTCCGAGCCTTAGAAGCGAAACTTGATCCAGGGAGGGGAAAGACGCTGATGAGAAAAATGGGACTTCGAGCCTTGAAGTGGCCCTTGAAACACACAGAGATGGAGGCTATTGTTCAGAATCTTGAAAGATACAAGTCGTCCTTTAACTTGTCGTTGCAGCTTGATCAGACGTATGTTTTTGCGGATAACATGCTCTTGCTTGAGGATATTTGATTAAACGATATCTAGAACGCTCATCACAGGAATGATTCAGCATGGTGAGCATGCCAATCAGAAGATGGTTCTTGACAAGTTACCCTTTGCGCGTGGGGCCGAATACAACTCATACCCAGATCAACATGAAGACGAGTGCCTGCAAGGCACGAGGACCGAACTTCTTCAACAGATAAAAGAATGGGCCTTTTCACCCAACACAAAGTGCCTCTATTGGTTAAATGGAATGGCTGGAACTGGGAAATCCACGATATCTCGAACTGTGGCAAAATCGCTCAAGGAGACCAAACACCTAGGAGCAAGCTTTTTCTTCAAAAGGGGTGAAGGTGATCGAGGAAATGCCACAAAACTTCTCCCAACACTCGCAAGGCAACTAGTGCTAAATTTCTCTGGGCTAAGTGCTGGTCTGCAGAAGGCACTCCATGGCGACCCAGACATTGCTTCAAAATCGCTAAGAGAGCAGTTTGATAAAATACTCCTTCAACCATTGCTTGACCTTAAGCAACTCGATGAGCAATCTCCTCATACCGCTGTGATAGTGATCGATGCCTTGGACGAATGTGAACATGATCAAGATGTACGAACCATAATCAGATTATTGCCTCTTCTACAAAAGGCACCCGCGATTCGCCTTCGTGTATTCTTGACAAGCCGACCTGAACTGTCGATTCGCCTCGGCTTTTTAGAGATCGCGAACCATGATTACCAGGACCTGGTTCTTCATGATATCTCCAGAAAAGCGACAGAACACGATATATATCTATTCCTGAAGGACAGATTTGCGAAGATCAGACACGATAGAAATATGTGTCGAGACTGGCCGGGCGATGACATCATCCAACAATTAGTTAAGATGTCAGTTCCACTGTTCATTTGTGCCGCCACCGTGTGCCGATACATCGAGAATCTAAAATGGGAACCTGCATCACGCCTCACAGAGCTTTTAAAGGACCAAGCTAAATATGCCGCTAAAATGGACAAGACGTACCTGCCAATTCTGACGCAACTGATAGATGACCAAGACAATAATGAGTCAGAACAGCAGCAGCTCTTGCAAGAGTTCCAGGAAATAGTCGGTGTCATCATTCTTCTCGCTGTTCCACTTTCAATCAATGCGCTCTCCCTATTTCTTGGGCTTGAGCCAGACCTAATCAGCAATCGATTGGATTTATTTCAATCTGTTCTAAGCGTTCCGAAGAAACGAGATCTGCCTGTTAGGATTTTACATTTGTCCTTCCGAAATTTCTTGGTCCGATCCCAGAGCAGATTCCTTGTGGACGAGCCCAAGAAACATATGGATATCGCCATGCGCTGTCTTATCACCATGCGTGGTCGCTTAAAGAAAAATATTTGCAACCTGAAGGGCTATGGAATACAAAGAACTGAGATCGATGCCATGTCTATCCATCAGCATTTACCACCAGAGCTACAATATTCCTGTCGCTATTGGGTACATCATCTGGCACAGAGTAAGAATGTTGCTGCTGCAATAGAGATCTTCTTGTTTCTCCGGAAGCATTTCATACATTGGATGGAAGCAATGAGCATTCTAGGCGTCGTGTCAGAAGTTCTGGAGATCATCGATCAATTACAGCTGGTGATAAGTGTAAGTTTCTATAGGAAAACCTATGTGATTACATGCCGTTACTAATATAGGGTGACTAGGATTATAAAATAACCAATTTTCTACATGATGGCAGGCGGTTTGTCCTTAAAAATAGACATATCGCTGATGAGGCGCCCCTCCAACTTTATCACTCAGGACTTCTATTTGCACCTAGATTGGCAATAGTTCGGAGGGAATTTGAAGAAGAGCTTCCTAGTTGGATATGTAGGTTTCCAAAGGTTGAGGAAATCTGGAGCTCAGAAATGCAGACTCTTGAGGGCCATTCCGAGTGCGTCCAATCTGTGGCATTCTCCCCAGACGGCCGAATCCTCGCATCCGGCTCCAGTGATAAAACGGTCAGGCTGTGGGATACCGCCACGGGTGTTCTGGAGCAGACCCTGGATGGCCATTCCAAGTCTGTCCAGTCTGTGGCATTCTCCCCTGACGGCCGACTCCTAGCATCCGGCTCAAGTGATAAAACGGTTCGACTATGGAATATCGCTACGGGTGAGCTACAGCAGACTTTCGATCTCTATTCCGAGTCTGTCCAGTCCGTGGCATTCTCCCCTGATGGGCGACATCTAGCGTCCGGATCAAATGATGGGACAGTCAGGCTCTGGGATACCACTTTAGGCACGCTACAGCAGACCCTTTACGGCCATACAGACAATGTCCGGTGTGTTACATTCTCCTCAAACGGCCAACATCTGGCGTCTGGATCAAATGATAGGACTATCAAACTCTGGGATACCGCTACAGGCGCGCTGCAGCAGACTCTTAGGGGCCATTTAGACTCCGTCCATTCTATTGCATTCTCCCCAGACTGTCTGCTCCTGGCGTCTGGCTCAAGAGACGAGACACTCAAGCTCTGGGACACAGACACAGGCGCGCTCCGACGATCTCTCGATGGCCATTCAGATTCAATATGGTATCCAGATTGGGTCGCATCTGTGACATTCTCCCCAGACGGCCGACTCCTGGCGTCCGGCTCAAACGATAGGTTGGTCCGGCTGTGGGATACCGCCACGGGTGTGCTGCAGCAGGCTCTTGAGGGTCATTCACATTGTGTCCAGTCTGTAGCATTCTCTCCCGACGGTAGAATCCTGGTGTCCGGGTCAAAAGATAAGACAGTCAGGCTATGGGATACCACTACGGATACGGGGCAGCAAACCCACGATGGTCACTCAGATTGGGTCTGGTCAATAGTATTCTCCCCAGACGGCCAGCTCCTCGCGTCCGGCTCAAGCGACAAAACAGTTAGGCTATGGGATACCGCTACGGGCGCCCTACTTCAGACCCTTAAGGGTCATTCACGTTGTGTCCAGTCTGTGGCGTTCTCCCCAGATGGCCGAATTCTAGCATCCAGCTCAAATGATGAGACAGTCAGGCTCTGGGATACCGCCACAGGTGCACGGCAGCAGATTCTTAAGGGTCATTTAGGTATAGTCTGGTCTGTGGTATTCTCCCCTGACGGCCGACTCCTAGCGTCCAGCTCAAGTGATAAAACAGTCAGGCTGTGGAATGTCGCTATAGGTGCGTGGCAGCAGATTCTCGATGGCCATTCAGATGAAGTCCGTTGTGTGACATTCTCCCTAGACGGCCGATATCTGGCGTCTGGATCAAAGGATAGGACGGTCAGGCTCTGGGATACCGCCACAGGCGCGCTGCAACAGGTCCTCTCCGGCCATTCAGACAATGTCCGATCTGTTGCATTCTCCTCTAACGGCCGACTCCTGGCGTCTAGCTCAGATGATAAGACAGTCAGGCTCTGGGACACTGCCACAGGCGCGCTGCGACAGAGTTTGGGTGCTCACGGGCTGGTCACCAACCTGGAATTTGTCCGAGATGATTCACATCTGAGCACCAATCTGGGATACCTTAAAACACAGTCCGGATGTAATAATCATACCTCCAATTTATCTCAAGGGGAAGCCGGGATATTTATTCTGAATCGTCAGTGGATAACCCTTCACCGCAGAAAGGTGCTGTGGCTTCCTCCTGAATATCGGCCTTGGTGTTCAGCGATTAACGGGACTACACTTGCCTTGGGACACGAATCTGGGAGAGTTTCATTCATAGTATTTTGTGATAGTGGACGTCAGTAGTGTACTATCCTCACTCCAGATAATGACGATAGCAACCCACCGTCATCCGTCTTCTCTAGAGGGGGTTCTCGACTTCTCTATACCTTTATTGTTGACACCACGTAATGGCATGACAAGACACTACAAAGTGTACGATTTTCCCAACCTCTCTGTTTGGAAGGGCCTTTTTGAAAAATTTTCGAAATATATAAAAAGCAGGTTTATGAGTAGTCTGCAGGTACAGACGCACTCGAAATCAGTTTCACTACGTTACTCTCTTTAAATTCTTTCCCAAACTCAATTCTGACACTCGCTAGTCTATTCTTGATTTAGACAATTTCAAGATATCGAAATGTATTGTAATATTGAGTCACATGATAAAAAAGCTTTGTAAGATTCATCAAACACGTTTGGCTCAGTGAAAGACAACACAGATTTGTGTTGCGTTATTTGACGTCATAACAGAAGGTACTACGTCAAGACATTTACTGGATACTCGGACTCTGGTTTGCTACAGTCTGACGTCCAAAACATTTCAAAAGTATTCAAATCCCAACTAGCTCTTTCTGACAATCTTGCCTATTTTACTTCCAAATACTGTTAACGCAGCCATGTCCAACACTTCGTCATCACAACCTCAGCGCATCATTAATAGGGTTTCAGAGTACGTTCTCCGCGACATTGCAAAACTTTACTAAATAACAGAAGATGTCGCGAAAGAGGCGATTACACCGATTTCAAAATTATGTGTGATGGAGTCGATTTCGGCGTGCATAAAGTCATACTATGTTCGCAATCTCCTATCTTTCGGGCCGCTTGCACCGGGAATTTTAGGGCAAGTTATCTCTTAAGCCAGTCTTTCTCTCTTCATATCTCACATAGTTTAAATATAGGAAGCAGCAGATTCTACGTACCAGATGACGGATGAATCGATTCCCGTCGTTAAAAAGATGCTGGACTACTTATACACAGGTGATTATTCAGAGCTCATTGATGATAGTCCGACAGATGTCTCACCTAATGTGCCGCTGTTGTCAATATCTGCTCTTCGATTACATGCACAATTGTTTGCTTTGGGCGATAAATACTGCATCCCCGAGCTTTGCGACCCGGCCATGGGGAAATATTTGAACAGAACTGCAGGTCACTTTGACCCCTTTGAGTATCTTGATTCAATACCCGATGTCTTTTTCTCGCCATTCAGCAACTCCAAGGGGCTCAAAGAGTTCGCCGTTTGCTTGTCGAGAGACAAACTGGGGTTCCATTTACGAGACACATCCGTCCGCGCGAAGTACGATTCAATCGCCGCCCAAGTGCCAGAATTTGTGAAAGAAATGCTCGACACATTTTTCGATGCTCCGCTATTAGGAGACTGTGAGAATTGTGGCCTTAGAAGACCAATGTCGGTTTTACAAGTAAGGTGCCGGAAGTGTGGTCGAGGAAAAGATATGTCTCACAGCCGTCGGGGGTTCAAAGATTGGTAGTCTTTCACCGTACAGAAAGAAGCCTTTAGTGAACAAGCTCTCAAATCTTGCAGCCTTCTGATGCGCGCTTTGCTTCATTTACAGGTGACAAGTTTTAGAGCACAGAGCGAGGCTCATACAACCACGACGGATTCTCGAACCCTAGTGCCAAGATACGCTAGTCTGTTCTATTGTGTTTGACAATCGCACAAGGAGAGGGCAACAACACGTTCTAGCTAGCCCGAGGATCTCAACTGGGGTATTCTTCCGTATAAATGTGCGATCATCATGCGATCTGGATGGGCATCTAGGGGGATGTCCGTATAAAAATCACAGCGTATAGACCAGCAGCACATGACACCCTTAGATGTACATCCCCTCGGCATGGCTCTATAAGTATGCATTTCACAGGCTCATTCACCGTTTCTAGGCAGGCCCTTAGTGATATGTGAAGTACAGGCCTAAGTGCTAAATCTCGCTCTGATCCTATCTAGCATTTTGCGAGTAAAGTAATTGCCCGGGCATCACCTAATTACCAGATCGACGGTCTACACCAATCAAGCGCATCCACTTGCAAAACCCGGTTTTATAAAACGAGGTCACTAGGCTCGACTGCTATAACATTTATGGAGAAGCAAAAAGTAAGGGAAGTCTCTTTCGTATTCACGCTAGTGATATGGAAAACCCGGTAGGCAAAACCATATCCAAAGAGATCTATATACTATCGATCTTTTCTCTGCACTCTATAGGGTCGGGTAACGCGGTTCTATCTGAGTAGGAAAAGAAAGTGAGAGTAATCGTTCAATCCAAGAGCGGGAGGATGAGCTATATCATGAATGATATTCAGAGGGACAAGGCCATTTGCATAGTCACCCGATAATCATCTTATCCGGAGTTAGTGCAGCTAGATATTTCGCTTGATGATGCTGAAGTGGATGATGGAGACGATGCCGATATCGAAGGTGTAGATTCCGATGAAGATGATGATTCCGATGCCGATAAAGACGATTCTGATGAAGATGCCGATGAGGACGATACCGATGTGGAAGGTGCAGATTCCGATAAAGCCGCCGATGAAGACGGTGAAGACAGGTCGGAAGCAATACACGAGCTGCCAACCTTAAATCCGTTGTCCAATGTACACCCTGTCTCGTCTCCATTTTGGTTATAGAATTTAACCATCCCATTTTCGTTTATATCTATCCATGCAACAGGCATGATGTTGTCTTTCGTGCTGCCGCATACGCCCACATCGAGCTTGGAGTAGTCCTTACGGATACCATGTGTAATCATGCTTAGATCTAGGGTTTCGTCAGTACTAATAGTATATCGGTGGAACCATTACACACCAGAACAATCGTCTCCATCAAGGAGGCCAAAAGATGATGAATGTCCCGTGCAGCCATAGTTATCATCAGACCATATCACGCATTCGCGATCATAATCGATAACCGTGAGACTGCCACCTAAGGCGGCGCGTATGTAGACGCTAGCGAGAAGTAGAAAGATAGAGAAGGTCATGTTTCCAATATTTATAAGGATTGAAGGATGATGGACGGATTGGTATCTCCAGCCTTAAGCTATTGTGAAAAGCGACGATTTTGTGCGGCATATCTGCGAATTTAAATGTCCACACGTCTCCTGATACACTGTGATAAAAACCGTGGCAATACGCGCGCAACACTTGCGACACACTTTGCGACACGCTTTGCGACACGCTTTGCGACACGCTTTGCGACACGCTTTGCGACACGCTTTGCGACACGCTTTGCGACACGCTTTGCGACATGCTTTGCGACACACTTTTTGAATCGAGGTCCCACTAATTCCTGACTTAATTTTAGCCCCTAAGCCAGCTTGCGTCCCTACCCCCTGATATGTAGCTTTGTCTAGACAGATATGTGGGGTCGTGACACGGACCATCATATACCTGTCTGTGGCGGCATGGTGCTCAGGTGGATTGGGGTTACTGCTCTAGGAGTCGCACTATAAACTCAAGTATTGGCGCTGTCCTATAAATTGCTCGTACAGTTTGATGATTTTTTAGTCTACAGCCTGATTTAGACATATGAAGGCAGGTATTCTTCTGCATTAATCCTAGATCACGTATCCCAAAGTCCGTTAGGCTTGAACGTAAGTTTTGATAATATCTAGCAAATACTATACATGCTAACATCGCCTAGAATGAAGGGAACTGTCACCTGGTTTTGCGTCTCTTGTCATGATATTGATTCCCATCGCATGAAGATCAAATTCACAGGAAACGAGCCTGGATCCTATTTTGTTTGCGTTTGGTCGTATTTACTCCCTGCTAAGCGGCGCATCAACATCAATACACTATGCACAAATTGCTTAGAGGAAACCAACCTTCTGTCATCGAAGGATCAGCGAGAGTTCATCTACAAGAAGAAGGATCAAATCATATTTGAAAGACGTGTTGTTTGGGCAAAGCAGGAGTGGGACCTTTGGGTTACTTCTCGCGAATGCCAACGCATCAACGAATCTGTGCAACATAATGGGGGCTTGTGTGTTCATCTATTTGGTGGTGTTGGTATATATTAGTCTCATTTCGAGTTCTCAAGRCGKGGCGGATCAGAAAATYCGACTAAGGGCAAGATTGTCAGATATTAKGTTATAGGAGGARTTGGCATAAGAACACTGTTATGAGTCTAAGTTCTGTAGTACGTATCTGTTCTGCACTTTTATACATGTGAATTCCATAWCTCTGACTGGAGTACCACTAAGCAACTTGAATCCTTGGAGACCTTACTACAGTAGTCTAATACAGACGCTATTCTAAGTTATTTACCACTGTACTGGGACACTGCTAAGAATGGGGGTTCAGGGGCAGAGTAACCATGATAGGGTATTTTCAGCACTCTGATTATTTGTCGCATTTTTCCAAGTCTGTAGGCGAGTCGAAATCAGTTGCGAGTAGACGCGGTATTCTGAACAGGAGCTAGAGAGTAGGGACACACTGGAGAGTAGGGACGCACTGGAGAGTAGGGACGCAYTAGAAAGTAGGGACGCACTAGAAAGTAGGGACGCACTGGAGAGTAGGGACACACTAGAGAGTAGGGACACACYAGAGAGTAGGGACGCACTGGAGAGTAGGGACGCACTAGAAAGTAGGGACACACTAGAGAGTAGGGACACACYAGAGAGTAGGGACGCACTGGAGAGTAGGGACGCACTAGAAAGTAGGGACGCACTAGAAAGTAGGGACACACTGGAGAGTAGGRACACACTAGAAAGTAGGGACACACTGGAGAGTAGGAACACACYAGAGAGTAGGGACACACTGGAGAGTAGGAACACACCAGAGAGTAGGGACATACTGGAGAGTAGGGACGCACTAGAAAGTAGGGACACACTGGAGAGTAGGAACACACCAGAGAGTAGGGACATACTGGAGAGTAGGGACGCACTAGAAAGTACGGACGCACTAGAGAGTAGGGACGCACTGGAGAGTAGGGACACACCAGAGAGTAGGGACATACTGGAGAGTAGGGACGCACTAGAGAGTAGGGACACACTAGAGAGTAGGGGCGCACTAGAGAGTAGGGACGCACTAGAGAGGGAGTAGAGGCCGGGCATGACGCACGGACCCACTGGAGTCGGCAAAGCGCGACACGGGTTTAAGTGTTGTAGGTACATTTAAAATTATTATGGCGCTCCTTTCCATCCCTTCGTGCAAGATTTTTCTCCTCTTTCATTTAAAGCAAAATAAGAAGAGGATGGAAGCAAGCGAGGACCTTCTTGGTCACCGAACAAACACCCTCGCCCTTCAACGGCTACAGTGTTATCAGGGATGCGCAATCATAAAGTTACAGCATCTTAGATATGAAGAGTATAACTTCACGGGAACCCGAGAGATCGCCGAGAAAAATGTGGAGAAACTTTTTAGGATGTTTGAAATCGAAGGCTGTGGTAACCTAGAGCCTGAGCACAGAGTTGCCGCAACTATTGATCAGGAGGTCCTAAGAAAAGCACTTGCAAAATCAAATCTCACCCCAGAAGCACTCATCGATCCAAAAAATCAGCCAAATCTCCTATTAGAAGGAGAGGATATCATTACTTGTGTATACGGGAAACATCGTTTGAAAGCTGGCGAGAGATTTGGAGAAACTACGTGGCTGGTTGATCTTTATCTAAATGGTAGGGCAGCATTGAAAAATATCGAATAGAGACTAACAACGTTATAGAT
>PKQL01000801.1:0-19571 GCA_002916455.1 Penicillium sp. CF05 | reverse complement strand
TACTGGTACAGGCACTAATAGACGTTGGGGGGCGGGGGGTTGTGATGCTAGTAATCTCGGTTTCTTGGGATTTCGAATGGCTCTTTAGCATGGACCCCAGCGGTGCCGTGTTGACGTCTGATTGAATTGCGCCGGGTTGTTCTGCGAGGTGAGGC
Organism: Penicillium sp. CF05; assembly: GCA_002916455.1. Lineage (NCBI taxonomy): Eukaryota > Fungi > Ascomycota > Eurotiomycetes > Eurotiales > Aspergillaceae > Penicillium > Penicillium sp. CF05. The sequence continues at coordinate 19,416 of PKQL01000801.1, read as the reverse complement.
GTCAGATATATTGGWCATTTAAAATTATTATTATTATTTTTTTTTTTTTTTAGAGCCGTAGGTAGCAATGTGGCGATCTAGTATTGATATACTCAAGTACTTACCATCGCGGTTGCCGCCATCATAGGGATCTGTGGCCTGTCCTTTGCCTTGCACGCCGGACACGGGCTCTTCGCCATGTTGTTGGGCGTGAGGGGAGCCATTCTCGCCCCAAATCACATTTGAAGCTGCGCTGACGTATCTGTTGACAGTCTCCATGGTTGTATGGCTGTGGTATAGTTCAGATGGTCGAACGGATATAGAAGGTGCGAGTCTGGTATAGAGGATAATAAGACGGTAGACGAAGTATATTGGACAAGGGAGGATGATAATAATAAAGTGAGAAATTGTGTAGTCGTTTGTATGGCTCGAAGTTTAAGTGGCGAGCGGATTGAATTCGTGGAAGCTCTGGACAAGTCAAGCTTTAAGAACCCACAGGTTGAAGCTGCCTTGTTCAATACGTCAGTGCTGGGCCATGGTGGCTTGCATATGGATAGCCGGTCTTTTATAGGGCCCAATTTGATTCCACCCGTGGACTGATTCCTCAATGGCTTGCGAATGATAATCCAGTGATATAAATTGGACTGTCGAATCGAGAGAGCGGCGATCCTCTGGGCCTATGTCATAGTATGACGTCAAGCAATCTATGTCATGTGACCTCATACTACAGTCGAAGAGCAACCAAGACAAGCAAATAGATGCAAATAGATGCAAATAGATGCAAAGGTATGGAGTAATAATAGAAGTAATATAATTTTAGTCAATTGACCATTATATTAACAGGGTAGACATAAACACAGTCCGGACAAAAAAAAAAGGAGTCAATGTCTAACGCTTAGCAAGGGAAAAAAAAAAAAAAACCAAGTGTGAAGGAACAAAGAAAGATGAACAAAGAAACTCCCTGCAAAGGTAAGGTAAAAATAAATCTAATCTTGAGGTATCGTAGGTGTAGGTGTCGAAGCTCCCTCCTTTAAATTTGGGTTCAATGGTTGTGCTGGGTCATACCCGATGCTCTTGACGATTCCCAGTCCTTTTGTCTTGCCCTCACGGAAAAGGACACGGTCACCGGGAGCTAAGAATTCAGGACGCTGTACAAACCTGAACGCGACTAACGCTCGATCTCCAGTACGAATGAAAGGGCGATCAATACCAATGACTGAACATGTCTGACTGACTGCCCCGACATGAAGCATGGCCTGGTATTTGGGCTTGATGGTAGTTGCATGGGAAAGAATTAGAACTATGTTCATTAGCATGTGGTCATTCAAGCCCGAATGGGCGACTTACCCTCCGCAACGAATTCCCGATACACCTTTGGAGCCTCATCCATCTTTTTCAACACAACCATACCCTTACGCACTTCCTTCCGGCGGACGCGCTTCAGGGCGAAAGAACCAGACTGGCCGGCAAAGCAAGCATTCACCTGGATACGCTTGCGCTCAATGGACTTGATGACTGTGGTGGTGAACTGGCCGAGTGAGTCTGGCCCCACAATGACCGAGTCTCCGGCATGAATGACACCGGACTTGACCACACCCGAGACAACGGTACCCACATGGGGAACAGAGAATGTGTCGTTGACCAGGAACTCGAAGGCTCCCGCAGCGTCGTATTGCCCGCGGTGGGGCAGAATGTTTAGGAAGGTCCGTACTAGGTCGAGGTTCTCTCCTGTAACATTGGACACCTGGAAGATAGGACATATCCGCTGGCTGACGAACTGTGTGGCTGTATTGATGGTCTCCTCCATATCCTTGACGAATATTGGAATCTTGCGCGCTCCAGGCGATTTGAGAATCTTGGTCAGCTGGGACAAGGTCTCCTGCAGAATATGGGGCGGGCAAATGTCAATCTTCGTGACAATGACCATAACAGGCACATTGAGGGCCAAAGCAATACCCAGATGCTCCTTGCTCATTCCGATGAGACCGTTGTTGGCAGCAACCATCAGCAAACAGTAGTTGGGGCTGCTGCTCAGCATACCGAATACAGTAGTGCGCAGATACCGCTCGTGACCTGCCAAGTCGGAGAAGGAGATGACCTTCGCAGAGCGCTTGCCGATATCTTCCCAGGACATCTTCCGGCCCTGCGAATTGCCGACTATTTCACCTCGGCTGTCGAAGCCCATGATCTCCAACCCGACGGAGCTAGTACGCCCGCTTTCGATCTCGTGTTTGTGGCGGAACAGATTTACTCGCGCACGACCGCGTCCATCGTCAAGACCACCTTTCACCAGCACTCCCAGCATAGTGCTCTTTCCAGCATCGACATTTCCCACTACGGCAATCCGGAGCTCCGCCATCTCCTCGACGTTATCAGCGTGGTGGCGCACGAGGACTTTGCCCCACGCGTCTTGTACCCGGTCATTCGTGACAGGCGATTCTTCAGGGCCTCCCACGTTGTAGGTTAGCAGTACTCGGCAGTGGGCGGGGATGGTCTCGGCGGCTTCGCGCAGACGCTGTAGTGCCGTCTTCCATTGATCGAGGTCGAAGCCCATGGATTCACCGCCATCCTCCAATCCGAGATCGAAGATGGTCTCCCCGTGGCCTTCATCAATGCGTGTTTGTAATGTCCCAGCTAGCACTTGCAGACTGTCTTCGATGGCATCGCTTGTACCGAGAAGGAGCTCCTTAAGCCTGACCGGTTGAGGGGTATCAGACAGCACTAATTGATCGAGAATATCGAGCTCTGCATGGTCCTCGAGATCGCGCGAAACGCTAGCGGTGGAATATCCGCTGTCGCTGGGTGCGACTTGAGCGGAGCGGTGGGCTTGCTGTTTCTCGGCATACTCGGCGAATTCACTGAGAGCCTAAGTCGGAGATCATGTAAGATGAGGAACTTATCACATCTTCCCTGGGAACACATACGACTTCACCTCGTTTTCGCTCCTCGTGGCTTAGTTTCCCGGTTGCAGGCATGGTGTGGAGTTGGTAAGTTCAACCGTGTCGACTGATGTGCCGCCTTTAGGGATAGTGACGTTATTGGTCGGTGGATCGGATCGCCGTTACTGTTGGCGGATATGAAGTTGTATTCGAGTGATCATAGTTTTCTTTTGCTCGAACAAAAAATAGGAAGGATAACAAGGTAAATAATTAAAGGAGTTGTTCCAAAAGTACATGGTACCCGGGGGGGGGGGAATGGGGGAGCTTTATCGATAAGTTCCAAAAGTTGGAGTCACCACTTGAGTCATCGACCTGGGCAGCGGAGGGCTATATCAGCCGCATTTCAGTGACTCAATATAAATCTACTAAGAAGGATGTAGAATCATGAGGAATACTGTGACTAACAATTGCACAGCCCGCTCGGGCTAATATCCAGCTATATCCAACGGGACTAGTATGGATGATCATAAACCAATTTCCATGGCATCGTTACCTATCTATGTTGACTTCGTTTTGTGGTATCTTGTGTCCTTCTTTTCTTAGTATCGTTCCCGTCGCCGGACGCCTTTCCCCCTACCAAGGGCATATCAAGCCCGTTATGCTTGGGGGGAGATCAAGACGACGGAGTCTCCTAGACAGGAATCAGCAACCCACTCAAAACATTGCAGGATTGCTGCAACTCACCTCGCACGAAAAGCATCTCTTCTTGCTTCTTGATTGTCTGTATCCAAGGATTCAGATTAGCCCGTGCTTGTATAGGTGTCCCAGATTCACATGATCCCATACCCGTAAAGTCTCCTCTTCATTCTCATCCTCTTCCACCACATAGATTGTTTCCTCCACATCGCCGAGTACTAGGTTACAGTGACTGTCGTAGGCCTGTAAACATATATCATGGTCAGAAATTATCCTAAATATTGCCAGATGGATGGGGGTAGCTCACATGAAGGCGGCCCTTGAGCTCACGGTCACCGCGCAGCTTCACGAACACGGTCTCATCGAGAGAAAGACGAACAAGATCCAGGGGCTCCGAGACGGATGGACCGCCAGTATCTTCAGTATCGGCCATGGTAGAAGGGTGATTGGATTGGGGTTTAAGTGCAGGTCCACACACGCAGAATCAACGAGCTTTGGGTGATACCTAATTTGGCTTAGTGTGGGTCTTGGCAAGTGGTGAGATGAGTCAGCAATTTACCCCGGGTTTTCAGGTTTCCCAAGTATCCACATGGGACCTTGACAGGTATGTGGTGGACCTCGGGAGCAATTGGATATCTACCTAAGTACATATTGTATACAACATACATGTATAGTTTAAATTGTCAACATATTATAATGATACCAAATCCTAGAGTCTCGCCTAATCACTGCAGGGGTCTTGTGCTTATTGTGAAGCACAACCTGCATGAAAGTACCCTTGTCAAAAGATCCCGGGGTCGAAGCGCACCTTCCCCTCATTTAGGCCCCTAGTCATACTGTGGTCTTTGTTTTTTTTTTTCTTTTGATCCTTTTGACACTAATTTCCTTACTGCAATTTCCTCATGCGAAGGCTCTCACTTACCGAGAAGTTCGCTTCTCGCTTTGTCTCGTCTCGGCCTGGAGACGGCATCAGCAAACCCAGACAATTTCCCCCACACCGTCATCTCAGTCACGCGAGGCAAATACCTTGTGTCACGACGACATCTTTAAGTACAAATACGTGGGATTTGTCTGCACGAAGAACGCAACAAACTTGCCATCGCAATTCCATACGGCAATTGACTACAAGTGGACGACGGAACAGCGAACTCGTTGTTCCACGTCCTGCGGCTTTCGAAAAGGAAATTCAAATACCTCTACCGGAATGGAGCTCACCCGAAGAGGAGACATGGTATAGAGCGAACTTCTTCCGAGTCATTGAAATCGGACAACCGAACCAAGTGAGGGAAGCCATGACCGACCCACGGTCGGTAGAGCTAGTTGGATCGCTACCACAAACTGTGTTTATCGAAGCCTTCCGCCTCCTCTCTCCAGCTCATTTCGTGATACCCTACCGAGACCTCCACCATACGCTGCACGGGTGGGGAGTGTTAATGCATGGGCTCAAAACATTGGAAGCGGTGTTCGATGACTTTACGAGGGACCTACTCACGATCATTCAGTACAGAACCGTGGCTGGGTACCCACCCCAACTAGCGGAATACACCCACCTACTCGACTGCGCTCAGGCGATGGGAAATGGCCCCCTAGTCAATGCTCTTTGGGATGGGATGAATGACAATGATGTTACTCCCGACGCGGCGTGCTATAATCACTATATGGCAGCACTGGTCTGGAACCACTGTTATGTGGGAAAAGAAGCATACAATACTCGCATGACCCCTCGCAGCTACAAAAAGCGGCGCATGGTAGATCCAAATCCTGGATGGCGTGGCTATGCAACGGCGTGGAACAGTGTCAAAGGAACAGTGCTGGATATATTCAGTCAAATGAGTAAGGACGGGCTTAGTGGGGATGAACAAACATACAACAATATCCTCCTCGCAGCGGCCCGAGTTGGCGACGTGCAAGCTACCAAGAATATCCTCAAGACTGTATGGAACGTCGATGTTGATGCCATCATGGCTGAAAGTGATGACTCGATGCTGCCACCGGTTACACCCTACGAAACTTGGTCCGGTCTATACCCCACTGAGCGTCTTCTTTTTGCCGTGGCCCATGCCTTTGGCACGAACAACGATATGTACGCCGCCATGAGAACAGTCGACTTCATAGCCTCCTCCTACAACATCACCATTTCAGCCAAAGTCTGGTCCGAGTTGCTTGAAAGGACATTTACTCTCTCCAAGGAACACAAGCGGAGACAGGCAGAAGATGGGCGGATAGGCCAAGTCCCGAGAGACATGGTCCGCGACGTGTTTCAGATATTGACGACGGAGCCGTACAATGTTCCTGCAACTCTGCAAATGTACCGGTATATGACCCAAACCAACAAGCTAGACGGTGACCTAGAGGCTTGCAAAACAGACATGCGTAAGGCATATGATGTTTTGAGCCAGACGAGGGCAAAAAGGAAGGAAGCGAGAGACACCGTTATGCAGTGTCTGCAGCCAGTCTTGGATAGCATGAGACCGCCAGCGAACAATGGGAGGGAAGTGCGGAAGCCAACCAAGTACCAACGAGAGCATGGCGTGAAACCAGACCTGTCATTGTTACAGTGTCCCCTGCTCGCCGAAGCTATCAACACATACGATCTCCTCCGGCTCGAAGTCTTCCAGCAGGTTTATCAAATGCAGCGCATAGCCTATTCCATGATCATCACACATAAGTGGAATGACGTATCACCGAGAGCTTGGGAGCTTCAAGAACGGCCCAAGTTATTGGAAGAATGGAAAGACTTTTTGCCAGAGCGTAATACGTACGAGTATAGAGACGGAGAGGTTGGATCAGTCGAGTTCAAAGGCCAAACGCATTCCAAGAGCCGCCATATGAGCCAGCATGGCCGTATTCATGCACGGCGAATACCAGATGGGCCGGAAGTTTTTCATCCAATTGAGCCTAAGGTCCTCGATGATAGGATATTCTGGGGAATCTTGCTCCATGAGTACCCCGAGCTGGACCCGTCCATTTCGCCGCTCAATCGCATCTACTCCTTCCAGGTCGAGCACTCCAAAAAATTAAAGGAGAAGCTCAAAAAACTCGGGACATGGGTTGATTACCCCCAAGATCATCGTTTGTCGAAAGAGCATAATTCTTCCGGTGGGTTTTATGGTCGCATTCATGCACTGGGCTTTGATGCCAAACCCCAGAATTCTATCTTCTGGCGGGATGGCAATCCTTGGTGTTGATGGCTTTTTCTTTTTGTATCATTTGAAGCATTTGCGCTTGACGTTGATCTGCATGATATCCATTTGTACAATTTCATGAGCAGTACGGTTATTATCTTCGTCTTTCTTTTCCCTGGGCTTTTTCCGTACTGAAAGACCGTTATAAATCCCCTCGAGACATGAGCTTTGTAAGTTGAACAGTAGAGATGAGTATACAAGTTTGAAGGCACATAGGCCTTATTAAATCATATGCAGACATGAAGCGTAAGATATCAATGCAAGAAAATGGCGAGGAGCCAGAATGATACAAGATCTGAGCAGTAAGCAGCCCAGGTCCGAAACTAGCCTTTCAATTCCAATTCAGGAACAAGGAAAGAACCAGTCACCTAGACCTTCTCCCGCTGAAGGTCATTGACAGTCATATATCTCCCAATCGTGATCCACCCCCACCGGAACCAAACCATCTGACTCTTATGACAGATGACCATAGCGGACTGTGCAGTCAACCACTCATTTATCGAGCTAACAAACAGCAGCCGCACAGGGCCAGCTCCAGCCCCCACATCCTTCTTCCTCGAGCCCGTCAACCCAGCAACGACGTTACTCCAGACACCAAGAAACATGGTCAGCGGCGCATCAAGCACACCCGCATACTTGCGGAACACCGACGTTGTAGTCAGGGTATACAGCGTGACTGGACAGGTGAACCCCGCCTTATCCTTCATCAGAGCGCGGACGAAGTTGACAGCGCCGTAATACAGCGAGCGGTGATTAGGATGATTACTGATGCCATGCTTGTCAAATGTGATGATGGCGTCTATAGTAGCGGTAGGGGCCTTATTATGATCGACATGCTTTCCGGGCAGCTTCTTCTGCGCGGCCATTTCCGGCGCGAAAGCCGAGGCCAGTAGCGACGAGATCTGGCCCTCGTCCCAATCCTTGTTCATTCCATCCGGGAAGCGGTTCACGTCGTCGACTATGAAGACATCCGACTCGCTGCGTAGTCCGAGCTGCTTTGCTGATTCGTGGAGCTCTTGCTTGCGCGTCTCGCCTAGGCCGTCTGCGTCGCCGCTGCTAAGACAGAGGATCTTTAGGTGGTTGCCGAGCTCGGGCTTGGTGAGGGATAACACGGTTGGCGCGAAGAACATGGCTTCGTCGTCTGGGTGTGCGATTAGGAGGCATATGCGCTTGTTTTCGAGGCGTGGGAAGGACCGTGTGAAGGGAGAGGAGGAGGTTGAGGAGAAGGTCCAGAATATGAAGACTGCAGTTATGGCTACCGCTAATGCGGTCCAATTAAATGAGGTCGACATTGCGGTGTTCAATTGGTGTAGTTTGCGTGTTTGGGTGAGTTGTCTGGAGATTTCGTGGAGTTCCACGCCTCCTGGTTCCGTTTCTCTGTGTTCCGAGTAGGATCGAGGATCGACCTAGGGTGAGGACACAGGTTGTCTTGCTCGATTGTATTATCGCTGGGGCTGTGGTAATTGGGCCGAGACGGTACAATGCAGTGCTCAAATGTTATGTGGTGGAATTGTTTATCAGGTGGATCAGAGACCAAATCAAGACATATGGTGGGGAAATGCGAATCAAAAAAAAAAAAAAAAAAAAAAAGAACACGGTGGCTTGAGCTCTCATCTAGAATAGGGGAAGCTCCAGTGATTCCTCTGGCGATCTCTCGGAGAGGTCACGTGTCAGCTTTATGCCGTCAGTATTACTTTAACAACTCCTCCCCCTTGCCTCCCTTCTCTTTCTCCAGTAGTCTGGCAGTTTTGATAACATAATATCCATGGATAGCAGTAAATGTGCCTACCAAAACCATGCCTACATAGTGTTGGTCCCAACCAACACAAGGCTAAATACAACAACATCTTTTGCGTTGATTAGGTAGGTACATCATAGGCGTAATATCTTGTCCTTCGGAATGGTTATGGAGTGTAGAGGAAGGCTATGTCATTGAATTAAAACCTGGTAGGGAATATTATGCAACGAGTACATGTATGTTCCCACATACTCCAACCTTAATATATATACTGCCTTCATTATATTGCAAGATAAAAGGCCGCCCCGGGGCGGCCTTTTATTTCTTAACAATGCTGGGCGGAGTACTTCAAAGAGTATAAATATAGTCAAGGAATGAAATAACGATATCCGTCAGGGCGTATAAGTTATGTAGTTCAAGTACACACGCCCTATTATTGGAATAGGATTACGGCTTTGTTCCACTAGACTATCACAAAAACTAAGGTTCCTGTTTAGAGCCTAGGGAGGGCCATATCCCAGTTTGACACCTATCCAAGCTTAACAACACAAGACCTTAATAATCTAATCCTATTTGCCCAGGTGGCTGAGGTCATATTTTAGGCTTTAGGGTTTTGGGGTTAAAAAAAGAAAAAAGAAATGAGCGACGCAGGGATCGAACCTGCAATCTCTAGAGCTTCCGCGAAATACCGAAATCTAGCGCCTTACCATTAGGCCAGCCGCCCAATTGATATATGTACTATGCATTGAGAAGCAGAAGACGTGGCAGATAATGAAATTGTTAGTTACGTGTATACTTTTGTTTGCGCAGGCTTTAGTTTGGGACAGACCCACCAGTGTTATTATATATGAACACCTAGAACACCAACTTTATATCACCCGTGGACCTCTACAGCTGAGTATCCTTGTTTGCGATAGAGACGTCGTGATATGATGCCAAATTCTTCACCCTACTTATTACTTAGGTACATACCATAGGTAAGTTGCTGTCTGTTCATTCTCCTTCTGCTAGCTTGCAATCTGATCATTTTGACTGCGCTTTCTGGTCGTTCCACTGGCCGGTTCTAAGCCCTCAATCTTCTGAGATTCCATTGGATGATCCTTGACTATTTTCTGTAACCATGTTGTTAATATAAGTACAGTACATATGCATCTATTAAAAGTCTATCCTTGAATCAGACACGAACAAAGGATTAAGTATTGAAGCTACTTTTTTTCTCTGCTAGGGAAGCTTCGAGTTGCGCTTTGGTCAACTATAAAGCCAACATATATTCCTTGATTTTGATAGACGAGCCTGGCCCAACAGCTACAATACATGCAGTCTTTCCACACCGCCAGCCAAATCGAAGCCATTGCACTATCAAACCGGGTAACGGGCCGGTTCTCATAACGATAGTCTCGCTGCCAAGCTAATGTTTAGCTAATTATTACCCCAAGAGACGGCCGCCTCCGACACATAACCTAGAAAAAGTCGAAACTACGGTTTCCGCCCCATCGACGGTGGGGGCGATTCTTCAGCGTGCTATATATTTTCTCTAATTAAGCCAGGAGAAGGGGGAAAAAAAAAGAATTCAAACCAAGGATGAGAGTTACCATAGCGGGCCGTGAGAGGTGAGGCTAAAGATCACGTTGCGACGGGCCGAGTATAAAGTTCGGAGTGGATGACCGACAGAAATTTTCTGCTTTCCCGCGCTTAAGCGGAGAGCGGGCCATCCATGCGGAACTATTTTTCATTATGTATTTATTGAATTTCAATTAGTTTTGGCTCTAGTTTTGCGGTTTTAAAATGGCGCCATTTATAGACGCTAAAAACATGTTGGAAAAGTTGGAAGTAACTGGTTGTACGGAGTACTCCGTATGAAGTTACACGATCTACATGGACTGCTTAGGTACACTTCTGACTATGACGAAATGGCGTTATTCCCATGTGGTATATGGCTCAATGTGTGCAGCACGTTTCTCCGCGCTATGTACTTTGCACCCTTTCCCGATAGTCAAAGTAATCAAATCTTGCAAGTAATTAAATATCGAAGAAGAAAGCGGAAAAATAAAAAGGCGGGTCATATACTCCGTACTGGCGGAAACAGATCGGAGGGGCAATCCGAGATCGCCCCGAAACAGGAAGTTCGCCTGAGACGCTTGCCGATATCCCCTTTTAACAACAATTATTGGCTAGTCCATCCGACGAGCCACCGGCGGACGACAGCCAGTGATTTGCGATCGTGACTTCCGAGCCGTTGATCGAGAAAATTAACCATAATGATATTAGCCTCGACACTGGTATACCTCTTGCAGCCAGTCCGGGGAGAAAAGAAAGAAAGGAGATAGTGTGGACCTACTTCATATAATACCCCAAAAGGGATAGCTCTATCACTACTTAGTATTACCTAGATCAGGACAATGTTGCGCAATATCCGAATGTAGCTGACCTACTTAGATCGATCTACCTAACACAAATTACTGATGCATCAAGAGCTGACATGCCCGGGACAGCAAGAAGAAACCGGAATGGCATCACGGCACCCGCGTCTTCAAGCCCGATACAGGTACAAAACACAGGCCATGGCGTGATCAATTCCCTCAGCTCACTATAGAGCTCCGAGGAAACATTTACTATGTTCGGCTCCATAGTGGGTGAGTCAGGAATCATAACCCGACGCACGAGCCCAAACAAGCCGCAATTCTTCAAGCTCCCTGCATGCACACAACGTGTCTGTGCTGCAGCCCCAGTACCTGGGCACCCTGCGCGCGAGGCCGATGCTTATAGGTGAGTGTGAGCGGTTAACTGCTGATGATGCTGTTGCTGTTAGGTAATTAGTGTGCGCAGCGGGGATGGTGATTCGCCAGGGGGTGCACCTTGTGAGCACGGAGCATATCTTGACAGTAGAAGGGCTAGAACCTTTTGTTTTGGATGTTGATCATTTGTATATCGTACTTTATATGCTGCTATTTTGATAACTTCACTTCTGTTGCTCTTAATGTTCTCTAATGAGGTTTCACAGATCTCGCAATTGCTTAGAACTCCCCGCAAAATGCAAGCCTTGCAGTGCGGGGTAGGGGCGGACAGCATAGGCGAGCGCCATGGCCTCGAAAAGGGAATGCGTATCTCCTAAGCGTAAGTCCACTTTTATAGATCAGACGACTGAACACTAGTCTGTAGTTTTCAGGCGGTCAAGTGAAAAAAAAAAAAGAAAAGAAAAATTTTCCGGGTGGAGCTCCGCGAAGGGTCCTTTCCATCGCATTTTGTTGTCCCGATGCGGAAAGGCGGACTTTTATTTAGGGGGGCGCTAGTCGAAGATCCTCTAAAAGAGATGATGGCCGGTATGGTAATAGCCCAGTATGGTATTGTTTGTCATTTACCTGGGTCTGGACAACTCCACTTTGCAGTCCATTACTATCATTCTACGCCATCACGCCACGCGATGGCTTAGTCTAACCTTGGATCCGTCGTAAATTGTTTCTGTATTGGACAAAGGGCTCGGAGTATTAACAGGATGAATGAATATTCTATAAACCGGAAAGGCAGTAATTGAACAATACAATATAATGATGTCTGCAGGTCGTGTCACTCCTAAGATCAACATGCTAGGAGTCACACTTCATCGGACACATCTCCGTGTGTCCTATAGGACCATGAAGTGCTTGATAATCTACCTAGGTAAAGCCGGGGTATCTTCCAAGGTTCCTTATAACACAAGTACGGACGATCCTATTATTGGTCACATTGGCCACATTGGCCACACTGGCTATATAGTGAGGTCTCAAGCCTGTAGATAGATTAAACCCCGCTAACTTCACATGCTACATAAGCAAAGTCCAATGCAGTCTGTATACCAAGCTGAGTAGAGACCATCGCAGAACCTATCCGACCGGTTAAGCCGAACCGGTACTGAGTATATACCTAGGTACATCGTACGTGAGTCATTGCGCACGGTCGTTCTACGCTAGGGCTGGAGCCAACAGGGGCATCATGTGCTCCCATTGATTGACCTGATGGGCTCTAGCCTGGAATTTATTGATGGTTCCTTCGTGATCGAAGCATGATACCGACACTATCATTTGAGATGTGGGGTAGATGCCGACAAGTCAGGCGATGGCATACTCTCGAGAGATATGTACATAGTTTATATATCATCCAACGTATATTCCAACCTTGGGAGTACATTTACAGTGCAACATAGTCAATCTAATAATGAAAGTTTGGGATCTTTGTTCTCGGCATCAGACCCGCTACCCGACATGTTGAGATGATGCCATGTTTTAATGAGGTGTCCATGGGTAGAATTGTAGCTTGGCAGAATAGGATGATCTCAGAATAACAAACAAATCTATCGAAAATAGGACCTTGGAGGGGTAAGGTCACAAATGCAGTGTATTTTTGGGTGTCATTACAGTGTATGTGTACTGTCAGACCCCACTATGACGCTGTGTCATGCTCCACTTGCTAATTTTTTTTTCTTTCTTTTTTTATTTTCTAATTGAATGTGCCGGTTCCTGGCAAGTGGGAACAGCAAAGAGGAAAAAAGAACGAAAAAAAATTCAGTTTTTTTTTTTTTTTTTTGGTTTCATTTTTTAGTTTTCCACGGGTTCAGTGAATTAGCACATGATTGTTCTTGCCATTCAAAAGCGGCGGGTTGCGCACTTAACATTGAATTTCTTCCCGCAGATCATCTTCCCCTACATACTTCTAGGGACTCATATTATGTGTTGGATTGCTTCGTCGGCTTCTCAATTATTCCACCACCGTACTGCTTCTTGAACATACAATTCCTATCACATCCTCTAATTGAGCGTCTACAATATAATCGAGAGCCAATATGCCGGGCCGTCTAATCCCCAATCTGATTAGGAACGCAAGTTCACTACATTCCTCCGTCACCTCAACTCCCAACCACTCCAACAACTCCTCAACCGTCTCCGTCAATGAAATCCCCGGACATGCGAAGAAGCCAGCCCACAAGTCAGAGCGCGCACGATCCCCCGAACGCCGTCTATCCTTCTCCATGGATCACTTGATTCACCCTCTCCGGGACCATAGCAAAGAGAAGCGCCGCAGTTTGGGCCGCGCAGGACGTTCTAAGGAACGCTCCAGCCATGAAATGCACCCGCCAGCGGCGAAGCTGGATGTCTTGATCGAGTCACCGCCACTGGTTTGCTATGGCCCACCTGCCAGCTCTACTGGTGCGCTGTTCTCAGGACGTTTGCGCATCGCAGTCTCTGAATTGACTGGAGGAGTTATCTTGAGCCAGTTTGATGTACGCCTCATCTCCAAGACAAGCACAAAGAAGCCTGTCTCGAATCACTGCTCCAACTGCGCTACTCGCACCGAAGAGTTGACCCAGTGGAACTTCATCACCGAGGACCTTCACCTCAATTGCGGGGACCATGACTTCCCTTTCAGCTACTTGTTCCCTGGCCACCTTCCTGCTTCTTGCAATGGCGTGCTGGGCCAGGTCGAATACTTCCTGCTGGCGCATGCGCAAAGCGTCACTGGAGAGGAATACAGCCTCAAGCTGCCTCTGGACATTAGTCGTTCTCTGCTTCCCGGGCCAGACAAATCCTCCATCCGCATCTTTCCTCCAACTAACCTCACTGGCCGCATTGTGCTGCCTTCCGTCGTTTACCCTATCGGACACTTCCCCGTAGAGATGACCTTGAGCGGCGTGGTCGACAAGGGCGAAAAAACCCAGACCCGCTGGCGTCTTCGAAAGATGATGTGGCGCATTGAGGAGCAACAGAAGATTGTGTCCACTGCATGCCAGAAGCACGCTCACAAGATTGGTGGTGAGGGCAAAGGTGTTTTACACCAGGAGACTCGCGTTATCGGCCACAACGAGGAGAAGACCGGCTGGAAGACCGACTTTGACACCGCTGGCGGTGAGATCACCATGCAGTTCGATGCGAATATCAACCCGGCTGCCAATGCCGTCTGCGACATGGATGCCCCTGGCGGTTTGGAAGTCAAGCACAACCTTGTCATCGAGCTTATCGTGGCCGAGGAGTTCTGTCCCAATGGCAATACACGTCTAATTACTCCAACTGGTGCCGCGCGCGTGCTTCGCATGCAATTCCACCTCCACGTTACCCAGCGTGGTGGTCTTGGCATTAGCTGGGATGAGGAGATGCCTCCAATTTACGAGGACGTCCCGGCCAGCCCTCCCTGTTACACCAAGCCCTCTGGCGCCCACAGTTTCATTGAGGACTACAACGGCTCTCCTCTCCCTGACTACGCAGACTTGGAGCGTATAGACTCCTTGCGATTGGACAGCAGTTCTACTCACTCTTCCACCCTCTCTTCCAATCGATCTACTCACGGCTCTACGCACACCCGATTGCCGCGCTTCACCACCGAAGATCTCGTTACTGGGGAGTCGCCTGCTCCCTCGCCTATTCCCTCGCGCGTCCCTTCTCGCGCCCCTTCGATTGACTCCTCCCGCCAATAAGACATCAAAAATATCGACATGTTTTAATCAGCTATCTTGATTATCGTTCTCCATTACGACTTAACGATTCCCATGATCAACCAAAAAATTCCCCAACCACAACGCCTTTTGCGTTCTACCATAATTTTTCATCCCTCTTTCTTCATTCATGGAGTTGATCTTGCTCACTTGCCATTTTCGATCCCACTCTCAACAAAGGACCTCGTGATACCAGCGACAGAAAGAAAATCGGCCACGCAAATCAGTTGAGCTGCCACACGTTGTCCGGACGGGTCCTCTTTTCGCCAATTTTGCATGATACCCATTCACTTTTCTGTGCATAATACTTTTTTCTTCTTCTTTTTCTTCTTCTTCTTCTTCTTAAACTTAGTAATACCTCTTGATGGAGTTGGTTATGGGCTCGCTTGCAAGATATCCACGTCTTACTCTTCCATTCGGTTTTCTGAGGCTGCGATTCTTTCCCGTTTGGAGGATCTTGATTCATTGAAATTTTCTCTACTCCTTGATAATCAATTCATGATCATGAATCTATCAGATATTTTATTTAATTTCAGTAATTGTACCGATCAATGTAAATGCATTTCACCAACTTGCTATATCAAAACACGTGTATGTCATGGAGTTTCACTGTATTGCAAGGGGAGAAGGGGAAAGGCCTGGTAATAGAATCTTCGGTGTTCTGGTGATGAAGTGGTGAGACTATTGACTGTGCCAGGCGCATATAAGGATTCTTCCAACTATCCTGTCAAATATTTACCCAAACCATTCTTAACTTCTTCGTATCTCACCATGGGCAAAGCAAAGAAGTCCCAACACTGGACCAATTGCCAATCGAAGCAAGACTCAAGATCAAGTAACTCACCAGATGCATGCAATGCCGCAATTCACGGGAAACAAATCCAAGTCGCATTAGGCTATGAATTGACTTGGTTATCCGTCATTCGCGGCATCCGACACCACTATGGTTTCGCCCTGGACCTCCGCGGAGTAACGCCAGAATTTACCCCCGCGTTGAATGCCTGGGATATCATGAGCGGTATTATCCCGACCATGTCTAACCTCGACGAAACCCCTTACTATACATTTGGCATCCAGATGCTCCGACGAGGGTACCCTATGTGCTCTGGTACGACGTTATCCGCAAATTCTATATCATGCTGCTCGTGCCTGTCCGGTCGATGGATATATTGACCTATTTAACGAGCTCGACCCGCTTCCAGAGGTCCCATGATAATACATATGTAGTTCTTGTTATGTACATTGGATCCAATATATACAAAAGAGATAAACACCAGCAGCCACTCTATAGAAATATCAAGAGCCCCTAAAAATCACCACCCCTTCCACGGAACCCACGTCTCCCTAACAATATCCTGTTCATCAACAACGTAGTAAGCATAATGCATAGCAGCCGTAATACAAGCATGCTGAATATACAGCAAAACCTTATCCCCAACCACAAACGCAGCCTCCACCTTCTCCCCATCACTAGACTTCGACCCTGTCTTCTCAATAAGCCTGCGCGTCTGATCCGACTCCGTCCATCCCAGGATCCCATGTTCCTGCGACATCCGCACAACACTCCACTGGGGCCGATCGACGACAACCGCAAACCCGGGGAACTCTCCCGTCTCCTTTGAAAGTGCAATGGTCCCCGCATTGACGAGTGCTTCGTTGCGATCAGGATATACGCTACAGACATCGGCGAGAATGCGCACCGCCTGCTGCGTCGGTTCCACAAGCGAGGTCGCTACTTGCTGGAGGTCGTTGGCGGGGTAGTTTCCTAGAGCCTATGTCAGTATCTCTGCGATTTCATGCGGTTGTCCGAGGTTTAGGTAGTTGCCACGGATAACAACGTACCAGCATGCAACTCTAACTCCATCCCCTCGGGTAATGCGCCTTGGAGTCTCTTCACCACATGTGCTGTGGGTGTTGATCCCACCGACACCACGATTCGTCTATCATTTTTGCCGTCTACCAGGAACTTGGCGGCTTCCACTACACCCTCGACTTCGGTCTGGAGTACTGCGGCGGCGGCATCCTCAGTACGACACGCATATGAGTGCCCAGCATGGCAGTAGAAGCCGTAGACGGTGGCTGCAGACGATGACTCGGTGCGCTGGATTAGTTTTGGGAGGGATGGTGAGTGTGTGGTCATTCCGGCGCGCTGGGAGCCGACGTCGATCTTGATAAAGACGGGCCACGGTACTACGGGAGAAGATGATTTGGCAGCGAAGGATTCGAGGAGATCTATCTGCTGCTCGCAGTCGACCATAAGAATAATCCTCAGGGATTTGTTTAGAGTCTCGAGGAAGGGTAGGGCACTGGCTGAGACGGGTAGGCCGTACAGACACTGTTATGATTTTAGCTGATTCTCTTTCGTTGTGAAAATAATTAATGTAACTCACTTCGTCTATCTTTCCTTCCTTAACGAGATCCAACGAACCCCGGATCTCGGCTAGTGTCGATGCAACGATCCGACGGTGCATGCCGTCGCCCAGCATCATGCCCGTGACCTCGGTGCACTACAAGCCCAATGCAGTTAGTACATTGCTTGAAAGCCAATACTGTGTGGAAGCGGTACCTTGAGAGTCTTGACATGGGGCCGAAACCCAATACCCAACTGTTTGACATCCTCCAACAAGCTCTGGGTGTTCCGCTCCAACACCGGCTTACTGAGGATGAGAGCTGGGGTCGGAAGTTCCGAGACCGGACGGCCAATATAGGAAGCGTGGCTTTGTAGAGAATGATCCATCTTTGACTTAGCGGAGAGAACAGGGGTCTCAACGGTGGATTTATATGAGCCGAGTTGTGGGGTTTGCCGATAAGAGGGCGTGGGGGCATGGGATGGTTTTGCGGGGATGATATGGGGTTCCAAGTTTGTTACGTGAGAGGCATCTCTCTTTGTAGATTGGTAAAACTACGAGGAAACTCGTATCTCATATAACGATGTCTTGTACAGAGCGTGTAGAATCGGCTCCTCTGCAGGGATACCTTCAAATTGTATCGCAGAAATTGTATGAACCCCCATATCCATTGGTTTAAACATGCAGGGAAATCTCTCTCCTTGTAGCAGTTGCTTAATGATTTGCGATACATTTATAAATACACACAAAAGAAATTCGTAATGGCTCGTGTGATCAAATTTCTTGCATTTGGTAGAGCTTGGCAAAGCAATGCTGTGGTGCCCGGTGGCTCATTGGGGGCGTTCATTCCGGAACCAATACCGACAGAATGCCCTGAGACGGCAATTAGTTTTGTATGTTCAAGATCAAATTTAGGGCAACCACATAGAGTTACCAGTAGGCCTTTTTGGCAAGTGACTTGACAATGGGCTTGACAACCTCGTCCATAAAAAAAAGCTGACGACATGTCAGGCGATGTAAAACCGGATGAATATCCAACCACAGGCGTCAATTATGCAGGAATTTTCAAAAAGTTATTTGAAGACTTGTTCAATGCACTTTTTTTTTTTTTTCGATTGGCGGAGACACGAGAGGAGTCGTTTCTTGATCAAATTCCACCACAAGGCACGTGAGGCTAAGTGATCGGCTATAAAGGTCTTAGCATAGTCGGCGAGGAAAGGGTTGGAAAATGACCAAGAAGAACTTACTATGCGGCAAAGGATATGAAAATGAGCAGACAGAGTGGGAAGAAAAGCCAGACGAAGTCGGAGACAGCCATGATGTATCAGCAGGCGACGACGATGTCAGAGGGTGATATCAAAGAGATTGAAGCTATCAAGAGATGCGGCAGGATATTCCGCAAGAACCTCAGTCAAATGATGGTCGTTGAGTTGGCTACCGGGCAAGAGAGCTGGGAGTTCGAGCTTTGCTTGAGTTGAATGAACTGCCATGGTTTGGCAACTAGACCTGAGGTCATCCCAAAAAGACTCGATATCAGGTGTGTTGACAGGATGTGTTCGTGAAATAATGCAAGTCAATCTTGGAGATGGTCCACAAATGCAATGTCTTTATCCGATATAGCGTACCTTCCATTTATTTGCTTTGTTTGTCACATGTAATATTTTGAGATCTTGTTTGACCGTATCATTCGTAGACATCAAATAGACTAGGAAGGGGCTCTAAGCCAATTGTTTCGTCTTTATTTTGCTAGAAACCAAGATCTCCCTGATATAAGTACCTAGGTAGCCTACAGTGTCTCTTGCCTTTTCCATCTATCCATGCTGTATGACACAACTTGATGTCTGTCTCGCAACTTTCACCTGGCAATCAATATGCTTGAGGGACAGGACTGAGCAGAGGCATTCTGCAATGCTAACCTCCATATTTGTCCCCATGGGTCAATGTCATCCGTATCTCTGATGGCCCCATTTCACAAGTGGAAGTCAAAGATACCCTTATGATAGTCAGAGATGACCTCAGTGATGAGTTGACATTCTTGATCTTCTTGAATACTTGCAGATCGGCAGCCCAGAGCAAAAATTATTCCTTTGCAACTCATCCCCTCTCTCAATTACTCATCCGAACCTCACAC
>PKQL01000081.1:0-68516 GCA_002916455.1 Penicillium sp. CF05 | reverse complement strand
ACCCAACCCCAACCTCAGCCTCGCCCCTCCGGTCGACCAGCACCCCCACGATTGCAGCTTGCGACTCCTATGGGCAGTCAGCATAATGTATCCCAGCCAACCCTCATGCCAAACGGTCGACCAGCCCCGCCCCCACTGAGTACAAATGGTCTAGGAGGTGGAGGTGCGCCCAGTCTACAAATCCAGACCAATGGACCAGCCTCTTCAAACCCTTCATATTCGACGATTAATTTCGCCATGGGCCTCCGGCAGCCGGATGGCTCGTCAGATCCTTCATCGGCCATTAGTTCAGTGTACTCAGATCGCGAGAACGGGGACCGTGAGAACAATGTGAACGGCCTCCTCCCTGATCTGGACAAATTGTGTCTTGAGAAGGGCCGGCCCCTTGATGTGGATGATCTCGATGACGAAGGCTGGCACGCTGCTAGTGAACAGAATATGATTGTTGAACTGGGTAGTCTGGGAGAGGGTGCTGGCGGAGCTGTTACCCGATGCCGACTTAAGGAAGGAAAGACCGTTTTTGCATTGAAGGTGCGTCGCTTAGGCTAGTCTATTTTCGCATACCGGCGCCCGGTGATAGAGGCTAACATTCCATGCTAGATCATTACCACGGACCCCAACCCTGACGTCAAGAAACAAATTGTGCGTGAGCTTAACTTCAACAAAGACTGCGCTTCGCACCACATCTGTCGTTACTATGGTGCTTTCATGGACAAATCCACTGGCACCATCTCTATCGCCATGGAGTTCTGTGAAGGTGGAAGTCTAGACAGCATCTACAAAGAAGTCAAAAAGCTTGGAGGCCGCACCGGAGAGAAGGTCCTTGGCAAGGTGGCAGAAGGTGTCTTGAATGGCTTGACCTATCTCCACAGCCGAAAGATCATTCATCGAGGTATGGACCATTATCGCCCGGTATACATTGACCATGAGTGGCTAATGCTTTTCTAGACATCAAACCATCGAACATTCTCTTGTGCCGTGATGGTAAGGTCAAACTCTGCGACTTTGGTGTCAGCGGTGAATTCGGCACCAAGGGTGATGCCAACACCTTCATTGGCACTTCCTACTATATGGCCCCAGAGCGCATTACTGGTCAATCGTACACCATTACATCCGATGTTTGGTCACTCGGTGTGACTTTGCTGGAAGTCGCACAGCACCGATTCCCCTTCCCTGCTGACGGGACTGAGATGCAACCCCGTGCAGGGCTAATAGATCTCCTAACTTATATCGTCCGCCAGCCAATCCCCAAGTTGAAGGATGAGCCACAAAATGGCATTCGCTGGTCGGACAACTTCAAATACTTCATCGAATGCTGGTATGTACTCTGTCTTTGTAATTCTTGTTTTTCTATACTAACTCGATATCAGCTTGGAAAAAGAACCCCCTCGACGTGCGACGCCCTGGCGGATGCTGGAACATCCGTGGGTGCAGGATATGAGAAACAAGAAGGTCAATATGGCCAACTTTATAAAGCAGGTGTGGGACTGGAAAGAGTAAACAAGTTCCCAAAGACCCTTTCTGGGGGTGCTTTACTGCTTTGCTGCATTTCTTTTGAGTAGTGGCTGGACCCCAAGGATTGACCTGGCTGTCAACAACTCAACCCCCGTTTATCACGACTCTACTTCGTATCCATCTGCGTTTTGTGTTTTCCGCTGGATCCCCCGGGCCGGAACTCAGGGCTCGACATCACTCTCATACCCCTTTATCATCAGCAAATCCTTTTTCCTTTTTTGTTCCGACCCGAATCTCATCGGCTACGCTTCACATCCTACGATCCTTGATGGCCTGACATTCTCCATGCATCGCATACCCTTCGGTCCTTTTCCGCCTCTCCTTCGGTTTTCACTGTCTCCCTCATCTTCTTACGATGGACTGCTCTCTCTCCTTTTGCTTCGGTCTTGTTTCTTGTCACATTTCGAGCCTGGACATATCCTTCATCCTCTTATATCGCGTTTTCGTATTGAGTGTACAGCTCGCTTTCCTAGTCTGCTTTAGGGTTATATTTTGGGTCTATTTTGTCGCTTGCACTGGATGCGGAGTGTTGCAATGCTTTGGAGACTTCCTTTGGGACATACTTAGGCACTTAATACCATTGCATCTTGTCTTTCACTTTGTTTATACATGGTATACGGATACAACAATATACGTATGGATTTGACCATTTGAAATTGTCCATCTTCCAGAAAAATACGTATCAACTCTGCAGGTTTTCCAGGTTTTCCTACTACTACATATATTGCCACCAGCCATGTATGGTTTCAAATGTTTCCAACAACTATTTTCAACAACCAATCCGTACGCTTCTAAGAAAAATATGTCTCATTGTTATCGTAAAAGCTACATACAACACAGGTCTCAATACGCATCCTCGTCAACCATAAAAGTAACTGTAAGGATCTCCAACCTTCAGTTACTCGCGACACCTACCCCCTACTTCTTGTTCACCGGATCGGCGCCAAGAACCCAACCAATCCCACTAACCAAGCCCCCAGTCATCATATTGCTAACCATATCCCTCTTCCTAACATGACCCTCACTATCCGGCGACAGCGGCCGATCATGATCGTGAGGAGCAAGCGGCGCAGAACCATCAGCTGCGCCCCTCAACGGAAAAGCATTCTTATGCAGCGCCAAAGCAGCGCCACGAGCAACCTCAAATAGACCCATGGGCGCCTCGTGGTGATGAGAGTTCGGCATTGCAGCGCGCGCACGGCGAGCTGCACGCTGCCGCTCCGTGTCAAAGGCGTCGCGCTCTGAGTCCGAGGGTCCGAATCCGCCCGGGACGGAGGACAATGTGTCACCTTTTCTGTCCCAGAGGTCTTCTTCTTGTTGCTCGCGTGCACGCAGCGATGTGAGCTCTTCGTCGCAGCGACGCCAGGCGCCGAGGATCTCTGGGAGAGGGTCTGGAGATGGGACGAGGACGAGAGAGAGGGAGAGGAGTTCCATTCGCTGGGAGAGGTGCGAGATTTGGGATTGGATGGTTGGCGGTGGGTGGGTTGGTGTTGTGGCGCGGTAGCGACCCGCGTTGTAGACGGCGCGCCAGGTGATGTCGTCGGGTACGGATGTGGTGTTTAAGAGGGGGGAGGAGGTTGAGAGGAGGGACGGGGGTGTTAGTCGGGTTAGGATGTAGGAGTAGGCTGTGCCGAAGTCGTCGGAAGACAGAGCGGAGGCGATTGCTAGAGAGGTGATGCGGCGTTCTGCAGCGAGGAGCGCGTGCTCCTTTGGGGGTTTATGGTGAGCTGGCTCGTCTTCGGCTTCGTGTAAGGCCGCTTGCGTGGGTACGTCTGCGGCCACTAGGTTCCGTCCGATAGATAGAAGATCGTCTAGTTTGGTGTAGCTCTTTGCGTTTTGCTCGAGTACTTTCTCAATCAGAAGGATGGGATCGTGATGGACACGAACGCTGACAGGTTGGAATGGAACACCGTGTTGCAGGGTCAGCGAATAGTATGAAAGTGCGTGTGTTGCGGCGATGAGGGCATGGATCTGTTTGAATACAGCAGAATCTGGGAAGTGTGGTGTGAATGATTGTAAGCTAAACTTTTGTCAGTACGAGTCCATATATCCTCGTTTAGTAGCACCACTTACATATCATAAGCTCTCTTCATTCCGCCGCGGGTTCGATTTCCGTTGCTTGCATTATCATACGCTGTGAACATGGCCTCTTGAACTGCAGCTTCCACTTGGGCAAGATTGAGTGGCGCTGATTTGGAGTTGGTGTATATATCGATAGCCAACTCATACTCTAGAAAAAAAACATCAGTATTGACAACAAAGAGTGGATTTGGGACACATTACCTTTAGCTGCCAGCAGCGCCTTCAAGATCTCCGTTTCAACGGTGTCGCGCGGGATCCTCCAGAAAAGTCCATGGTATGGAGAAGGCTCATCCCAGGCGTTGTCGAACTGTTCCGCCTGCCAATCCCGAAGCCAAAGCAACCGTTGTCGAACCATAGACCAGTCTTGGTTTAAATTCGGTTGCTTCACAGTAGAACCCACCACGCTTTTGAGTTCGGCCAATTGCATTTCCTCGGTGCTGTGAAGGCACATGTTTGCCGCAACCCGGCAAGGGACCAGATGACCAAGTTCGGTCAGTATACGGAGGGAGAGAAGTAAAGCGCTGAGAAACGAGATTGACGGGGGTGACGGTTTGGTAAGAGGGTTCGTCGGTCTCAAAAGAGAGTTCTGCAATAAAGATGCACGGGATGTCGAGGACATTGACTCGGTATCATAGTGCACAGATGGCAATTCTGAGTCAGGTGTGAGGTACGAGCTGTCTTCAAGATCGAGGAGCTTCGCGACCCTTGTCAGCACCTGGAACGAGCCCTCCAGCACAGCCATTGATGAGTCGGCATGAGCATACACCACAGCAAGACCGGACTGGCCGTATCGAACCTGTAAATCTTTCGCCTGCTCTTCGGACAATTGCGTGCCACCATTATCGTATCCCCCCAAGTCCACATCTGATGGTCCATCCCAGTGGGTGAATGCGCCCACAACGCTGTCACGGTCGACAAGACTCCGCGACAGTAGCCATTCATTCACATGTTCCCATCCAGCCAATTCGGTTGTTTGAGGTTTCTCGGAGCCTTGAATAAAAGACACCGAACTCTGCTGAGCTGCTTCATTAAGCCTCCGCCGTTTTGACCGATTACCACCATAGAGCCAAGGTCCAATTAGGCCCCTCAGGTTGTTGACCAAGTCCATGTTGTTCTCTTCGGAGCTCATCAAAGACAGGAGAATGTTGACCGCGGTCTGATCGTCCATAGATTCAAGGATCTCAAGAGATATAGTTTCGTCGCGATGGGCGTAGAATTCGTAGTTCAGTCGAAGCAATGGTAATAGGCTTGATATCAGCCATGTTCGAATGATTGGCAAGTGCTCGTAGAACGGGATGATAAGATCGAGAATGAGAGGCTGTAGTGCTGTTTCCGAGTCGATCAAATGTGCCCGGTGGATAAGAAATTTGGTCAAAGGATCTGCTGAAGCTATTTCGTCTTCCTCATCAGGGCGTTGCAGTGGCCGTAAATGAAGCTTCCGCACGCGCTTCCTTGCCAGCGATTCGGACAAGTCCTGGATGGCAGAGGTATCGATCGGTCGGTCGGATGGCAGGTTAGAGCTATTTGCTAGCTCTTGCAGCACCGAGATGTACTGAGAGGGCTCCGTGCTCTCTGGGAGAAAGGTCAAGATGATGCGCAGGAGGCGTTCCAACGAAAAGCAATGGGGAAACCGGGCCTGCAGAATAGGCAGGTCCGCCACATTACCACCTGCGCAGAGTTTTGTAGCTAGTAGAATAGCATGTGCATCGGACAGCTCTTCGAGAGCCATGATCAAGCTAAAGAGACGGGGCAGTCAAGTGAGGTGGCCTCATAGTTGGTGATAGCCATGTTGCATACGGCGGGGCGCACAGACCAAGTCGGAAACGAAAGGGAAGAGTCGCATCCGCCGGCACTTCATCACTACCATTTTCGCGGTCTCTGTGCCTACCACTTACTCAATTACCTTCTTCTACACATCACAATGGCTTCTGGTTACGGTAACAACGGTGGTATGTGCTCATTTCCCCATTCCCGGGGAACCTGCTCGGGTCCGCGCCGGCATGGCCTCGGATCACAACTTGCACACCCAGTTCCCGCCCCCGCGTATAAAACCGGCTAACGCAGTATGACTTTTTCTAGGTCCCGGCCGCTGCTACCCCTTCTGGCAAGAAGTTCTTGGTTGCTACGTGGTGAACTCAGGCGATGGTGCGAGCGGCAAGAAGAAGTGTGTGCCCGCCCTGGACGACTACTATGAGTGCCTTCACCACCGGAAAGAGGTAAGGGCAATCCCCGTTCGATCGAGATACCTGTACACTTGAATGATGGACCTGGGTCTAATAATGGGAAATTGGTACAACAGGCTCTCCGCACTATGAAGATGCAAGCTGCCTATCGCAAGGCCGAGGCGGCACACCCGCGAGAGAACGCCCCCAGGGCTGAGCAAATCCGGAGCTTGGGTCTACTCGGGAAGGAAGAGGATGCAGCCAATGTGCTGAGTCAACGGTGAATGGGAAGGATGTGCTTGTTATTTTTCAATGCGTGTGATTCCGTGTTTTCGCCCCGGGACTTTTGCCCGGAGCCTGTGACTGTATAGAAACGCTCAACTGGTTGACTTTCAGGTCTGTCGGTGTGAAATGATACTCCAATTCAACGACAAACAGTGTTTATTCTTAATTTTGGTGTGCCCCGTCCATAATGGATTTCGGAGATGGCAGAAGCAGCCATGTAGGACGAGATATATCCGGTCTCAGAAGCCTCCAGGGCTACTTGCAATATAAGCATGTATTTTGATTGGGCACAGGGATATAGGTCTGCTTACTAGTCCCACGCGCCTAGCCGCTTATCCCGGGGTTCTTTGTATCACTAGTTTTTCTCTTTATATACTTCAAGGAGTTATACTTTGGAGATGGTATGATACCATAAGCCCATACTATCTTCATAACAAAGATCTAGACTTGTAGGCATGATTTACATGCTCGGTTCGCGGGGGGAAAGTAAGAAAATAATGCACGAGGGGTGGGAATGGTACTGAATATGAGAGTCTATATACTCCGTAGCAGATATATAGTTCGGCGGGAGGTCGATCGATACATTTGGATGGCAACAAAATTCGATTAACACCTTATATGTGTATATAAGTATGACAAGCATCACTTTTTGCACCGAAATCTAGTCACCTATCTTTCAAATATCATCAGACTATCACCTACATCAATGTACATGCATTGCTGATCGTTTGTGATTCCTTAGCTTTGAAGAGGCCATCTGGCATGTCTTGGCGTTGCTCCTTCCTTCAAAGCTTGAACGAATTTTCAGACAACCATTTGGTTGCATTATCCACGGATGTTCGCTTCATCACAACATCTTCAATACATAAAATTAGGGTATTTCCGATCAAGCTAAATGCTCTATGTCATCTAACGCGTTTCATCGACTCACGTGATTATTTCAACAGCAAAAAAAAAAAATCGGCGCGCTGTGAGTGGAAGCCCACCGCCCGCGCTAAACCACAAACGGCCTAGGCGGAGTGACCCAAACATGGACCAGCGCGCCGGGCAGAAGCACCCCCAATGATATAAACCCGGCTGCGTGACCTCGACCCTCGCTCTTGTGTACTAAATCTAAATCCCCCGCTGACTCAGCATCGCGGCTTGAGGTGTTGGGCGTTTGGTCTTTGTTTTTCATATCGAGGTCCTTCCACCCTAATTGCGCGCTTTGTCGCGCGCAATTGCTCTTGTCTTTGTGGTGTTATTTTTTTTCCCTTTTACCCTTATTCAAATCGTGCCGCATAGTCGCGAGAAAAGTGAAGACCCGCGATGGCTTCCCGGTAAGCCTCTTCAGCCAATCACTACGCGTCTATCACGTGAAGCTAACCTAAAACAGACTCGACCGTCTCGTCACGTGAGTATTTGACTCCAATGCGCGGGGATCACGTGAGATTACTGACCACTGACCAATGAAAATACAGGCTACTCGAGACGGGCAGTACTCAGTTGATTCGTAATACTGCCGCTCAGCAGCTTGGAGATGTGCAGAAACAGCATCCGGATGAACTGTTTAATCTACTCGGACGCATCTTGCCATACCTCAGATCTAAGTCCTGGGACACAAGGACAGCTTCTGCCAGAGCTATTGGACTGATTGTCTCCAACGCCGATATCCATGATCCAAATGAGGACGATGGACTCCAGATCAAGTCTGCAGCAGAGGAAGATGATGTGGAGATTAAATCCGAGGTCAAATCCGAAGAGCCGATTCCGGCTGATGATTTCCTCAAACTCGACACCCTGGACATCCCTTCCGTATTAAAATATGGAAAGCGGCTGCTCGGCAGTGCGGGAAAGGAGTACGAGTACTCCCTCGCGTCCATGGAACCAGCTTCACGCCTGCAGCACCAAAAGAAGACTTTGACTTCGAGGCTGGGCCTCGAAGGCGAATACCTCGAAGAAGACCTGATCGAGGATATCCAATTGGCTCCTAAAGTGGTAACTCCTGCGCCAAAGCATGAGCCGAGTATCCCACCAATTCCTCATAGCAGTCTTCATGAAGCTTCCTCCCGCCGGCCCTCCTCGCCTAGTGAGAGTGCGACAAAGGAGGATGGGGGGCTGAGCAAGCGACAGCTCAACCAGCTCAAACGGAAAAACAAACAGAATGCCAAGATGGGGGCCAACAAAGTGCGTGTCGTGGATTTGTCTTCTCGTCGACAGTCCGATATTGTCACAACCCCTCTGGCCACAACTCCCCATCCTGTCAAAGCAGAGAATGAAGATGATCACAACGGCGAGACGAAACCTGATTACTTTTCCTTTGAGCGCACTGAAGAGGATGACGATTCTAAGCTTGTTACTGAATTCAAAGGAGCTGCCGTCCCAGAGCGACCTCATATTCTGCCAGAGATTGTGGAACAGGGTGCAGGATGGCCTCTGGAACACATGTGTGAATTCTTGACTATGGACATATTTGACTCCAACTGGGAAGTTCGGCATGGCGCCGCAATGGCCCTACGTGAAGTAATCAGGGTCCAGGGCGCGGCAGCTGGCCGCCTGGATGGAAAATCTCGCTCAGAAAACGATGCACTCAATCGCCGATGGCTGGATGACCTCTCATGTCGACTACTCTGCGTTCTGATGCTTGACCGATTTGGTGATTACATTTCAGACAATGTCGTTGCCCCAATTCGCGAAACCGTGGGTCAGACTCTCGGTGCTCTTCTCTCACACCTACACCCGAACTCAGTTCGAGCGGTCTACCGATGCCTATACCGGATCATAATGCAGACCGACCTGGGACTGGACCGCCCCGTATGGGAGGTCTGCCATGGTGGTATGATCGGGCTGCGGTACCTTGTCGCAGTTCGAAAGGACTTGCTCGTCAAGGATTCCAACATGATGGATGGCGTCCTGGAAGCTGTCATGAAAGGCCTCGCTGATTATGATGATGATGTCCGGGCTGTTAGCGCCGCCACACTTGTTCCCATTGCAGAGGAGTTTGTGTCCTCCCGGACTGGCACTCTTGGCCCTCTAATGAACATCGTCTGGGACTGTCTCTCTAATCTGCAGGATGATCTTAGTGCTAGTACAGGCTCTGTGATGGACCTTTTGGCCAAGCTGTGCACATTCTCCCAAGTTCTCGATGCTATGAAGGCTAACGCTGCAGATGATCCGGAAGCGTCATTTGGGAAACTTGTCCCTCGCCTCTACCCATTCCTCCGCCATACTATCACCAGCGTTCGCTCGGCCGTCCTCCGGGCTCTTATGACATTCTTGAAGCTGGAGGGCGAGGGCACTACAGATTGGGTAGATGGCAAGGCATTACGCTTGATCTTCCAAAATCTTCTTGTGGAGCGCAACGAGGGTGTTCTGAAGCTGTCTGGCCAAGTGTGGTCCGAACTACTCAACGTCGTTGAGATGCGCGGTTCATTCAAATCCGAAGAGGAGTTATCAGGCTCCATCCAGCCTCTTATCACTCTTACTCTGGGTGCTTTCGGCGTTCCCCGGTACCCCATCCCCATGAACGCCTCACTCTTTATCAAACCGTCTGGTCTGCCATTCTCCGCCGCTCTCCCGGCTCCCACGCCTTCCAAAGGCTCTCCCCCTGCTTCTATTCCGGGCGGCGCTGAGACCAAGGTGGGACGGAGGCGCAAATCGGAGAAGAAAGAGAAAGAGCCACCTCCGCCCTCAGCTCACAACGTGGACGGACACATGATTTCCGGTGATATTGACCTCGTTGGCGCAGATACCATGCTGAGATCCAAGATCTACGCCGCGAAGGCGTTGGGCGCACTGATATCTTTCTGGGACAAGAATGAACTATCAAGCCTTTGGCCGGCAATTCTGGATGGCCTTAATGCTTCTGCTTCCACAACGCAGCTTGCCTCGGCCATGGTCCTAGAAGAGTATGCTCACCAATCCGGACCAGAGAGCAAATATCGCTCGTCTCTGTGTGACCGTCTTCGACCAATTCTCGAAGGCGAGCGCCCATCCTGGTATTCCGACATTGCGTGCTACCTTCATGTCGCGCGCTCCCAGTGCCATTCATTGTTGAATACCTTCCGGGATCATGCGCATGTGGCACCTTCTCGGCTGCCAACCTTGGCTGTGGTCGTTCAGGGCGACTCAGAAGCTGGACCTAATGCATTTTCTTTGGCGGACGCCGAGAAAATCGTTGGTCCTGACTTTGATCGACTGAAGAAAAACCTCACACCGGCCCAACGAATCACTGCTACCCAAGTCTTGAATGACACTCGTACCACTGCGCAATCCGCCGTGGAGGAGGCGCGACTGATGAGGGAACAGCGGGACATGCGTGTTCTTGCTGCCACTGCTGGTGCCCTGGTCGCGTTGCGGGATATCCCCAAGAAGCCTGGCCACATCATCAAGGGCATGATGGACAGTGTCAAGAAGGAGGAGAATGTAGAACTTCAGCAGCGCTCTGCGACAGCAGTGGCAGGCCTTATCGAACACTACACAACCGCCGCGAAGCGTGGACCAGTGGACAAAATCATTGGAAACTTGGTTAAATACTGCTGTGTGGACACTTCTGAGACACCCGAATTCCCGCACAACGTGCAGTTGGAGAAATCAATCTTGTCGCTACGCAAAGAAGAAGACCGACGCGACCATCCGGATGCGGCCAAATTCGAAAGAGAGGCAAGAGAGGCACGGATTATGCGTCGTGGTGCTAAGGATGCACTGGAGCAACTGGTAGTCAAGTTCGGCCCTGAGCTGTTGGAGAAGGTTCCGAATCTCGCGAAGTTGGTTGAACGGCCATTAAGGGATGCTTTGGCAGGAGATGAACTTCCCGAGGATATCACCAACCCAGAAAATGAACTTGGTCAAGAAATTGTGGATGGTCTGTCTACACTGCGAGCTCTGCTACCCAAGTTTGATCCAGGTCTCCACGAATGGGTCATCGACCTTATGCCGATTATCGCCAAGGGTTTGCAGTGCCGATTGTCTGTCATTCGCTACGCAGCAGCCAAATGTTTCGCTACAATTTGTAGTGTCATCACCGTCAAGGGTATGACAATGCTGGTTGAAAAGGTCTTGCCACTTATTAACAATGGGTTGGATGTCAATCACCGTCAAGGTGCGATTGAGTGCATCTATCATTTGATCCATGTTATGGAAGATGGGATTCTCCCCTATGTCATCTTCCTGGTGGTTCCTGTCCTTGGCCGAATGAGCGACTCCGACAACGATGTGCGTCTTCTAGCGACAACATCATTCGCCACCCTCGTCAAACTGGTTCCTCTGGAGGCCGGTATTCCCGACCCTCCTGGCTTCTCACCAGAGTTGCTCGAAGGCCGTGACCGAGAGAGGAAGTTCATGTCCCAGATGCTGGATGTGCGCAAGGTCGAGCCATTCGAAATTCCAGTCGCGATCAAGGCCGAGCTCCGACCTTATCAGCAGGACGGTGTTAACTGGCTTGCTTTCCTCAACCGCTACAATCTCCATGGTATCCTTTGCGATGACATGGGTCTTGGCAAGACACTGCAGACCATTTGCATCGTGGCAAGTGACCACCATATGCGGGCGGAAGAGTTCGCCAAGAGTCACTCTACAGACTCTCGAAAATTGCCTTCTTTGATTGTTTGCCCGCCTTCTCTCTCTGGACATTGGCAGCAGGAAGTCAAGCAGTATGCTCCATTCCTCAGTTGCATTGCATATGTCGGCCCTCCCGCCGAACGGACGAGACTTCAGCCCTTGCTGGCCACCACAGATGTCATTGTAACTTCCTACGATGTTTGCCGCAATGACAATGATATTCTCTCCCCTATCAACTTCAACTACTGCGTGCTGGACGAGGGTCATCTTATCAAGAACCCCAAGGCGAAGATTACATCTTCAGTTAAGAAGTTAGCCAGCAACCACCGTCTGATCTTGTCTGGCACTCCAATCCAGAACAACGTCCTCGAACTGTGGTCGCTGTTCGACTTCTTGATGCCTGGTTTCTTGGGAACAGAGAAGGTCTTCTTGGACCGGTTTGCCAAGCCCATTGCAGCGAGCCGGTTCAGCAAATCGTCTTCCAAGGAACAAGAGGCAGGTGCTTTAGCAATCGAGGCACTGCACAAACAGGTCCTGCCATTCCTACTCCGTCGTCTGAAAGAGGAAGTCTTGAATGATCTCCCTCCCAAGATTATCCAGAACTACTACTGCGACCCGAGTGAACTGCAGAAGAAACTGTTCGAGGACTTCAGCAAGAAGGAACAGAAGGAGTTGGCAGATAAGGTGGGCAGCGCAGACCGAGGCGACAAAGAGCATATCTTCCAGGCGCTTCAATACATGCGACGTCTATGTAACTCTCCAGCCTTGGTTGTCAAGGAAGGACACAAACAGTACAACGAGGTGCAAAGCTTCCTGAGTGCCAAGCGCTCGAACATCAGAGATGTTTCCCACGCGCCCAAGCTAAACGCCCTGAAAGATTTGCTGGTGGATTGTGGTATTGGCCTTGACCACACAGCAGAGGGTGAACTGGATACAGGCGCAAGCTATGTCAGCCCCCACCGAGCCCTTGTGTTCTGTCAGATGAAGGAGATGCTGGACATTGTGCAGAACGACGTCCTCAAGAAACTCCTCCCCTCCGTGCAATACCTTCGCCTGGATGGAGGTGTGGAAGCAACCAAGCGCCAGGACATCGTTAACCGATTTAACACCGACCCAAGTTACGACGTCTTACTTCTGACTACTAGTGTTGGTGGATTGGGTCTCAACCTTACGGGTGCAGACACCGTCATTTTCGTGGAGCACGACTGGAACCCACAGAAGGATATCCAGGCCATGGACCGTGCCCATCGTATCGGGCAAAAGAAGGTTGTCAACGTGTACCGCTTGATCACGCGAGGTACCCTGGAGGAGAAGATCCTGAAGTAAGTTATTATAATTTCCACACGAACTCCGAATATGCACAAATACTAACGTGAATCTCGCCACAGCTTGCAACGATTCAAGATCGATGTCGCCTCCACTGTGGTCAATCAACAGAACGCCGGGCTCGGAACAATGGACACAGACCAGCTGCTTGACCTGTTCAATCTCGGTGAAACGGCAGACACAGCCGAGAAGCCAAGCGACACATCCGGCAACGAAGTCGACATGGTTGATATTGACGGCGAGGTCAAGGAAAAGGGCAAGAAAGGCTGGCTAGACGATCTGGGCGAGCTCTGGGATGACCGCCAGTACCAGGAAGAATACAACCTGGATTCGTTCCTGGAAACCATGAAAAATTGATCCGTACTGCGTCGCCCATGTCCGATTCAAAGCTTACTCCAGCAGTCCAGGCTCGATGTCTACCTCTCTACCTCTCTTTGCTTGCATGTCAGATGCATATCTATCATGATTCACATTTCCACATCTCTTCGACCCGACCCGACCCGAAAACACACCCATATCCTCACAACCCTCAAATGATCGTCATGCTTAATGCCACTGTACCATTCTCCGTCCTATTCCATGGAGGCTCTTGTCTGCACGGCAGACTGGAGCATAATTGCTTATTTTTAGTATTTGTTCTACCACTGGGAAGGCTTTCTGATTTCTGCTCGCTCTTCTATTCTCTGAACCCTTCATGTATTGTTAGCTTCTTTGATCTCTCCCCACAATGGATGGAGATTCTAATTTTTGTATGTTGTACATAGCAAATCCTTTGATTCATCGCAACCTTGGTATCTTTTTTTTTTTGTAAACCAAAAATGGCATAATCGAGTGGATTGTTCACTCTACGTCGTTGGGGAGGGACATCGATAGTTTAGAATGCACACAACTGACCATATTCTATTGTGCCCACGATTTTCATCACAGAACTGGGTTGAGAATTCTCTTGACAATACATACACAGAAACAAAAGCACCATGGCACCGTTCCAATAGTAATAGTCCGAAAGCATAACCGTAAACGCCATGTTTCCCACCAATGGTTTACCCGAGGAACAGGCAAAAAAGAAAAAAAGAAAAACAACACCAGACACGAAAAGAAGATATTCCGAAAGGGGGCGAGGGTCCAAAGACCCTCAAAAATGTTAGTGGTAGATACAAATCAAGAATGGGAATGTTGGTTCGTTGACACTGCAGAAGAGCATTACTGCAGCGTGGGCTAGACTGCAAGGGTCCAGAAGGTAGGAAAAAATGTAGAAACAAAGATAGTAACAATAACCAGGTACTAGGTTGATCGTAAGGCTCAAAAAAAAAAAAAAAAAAAAAAAGAATTCATCAGAGACGCGGCCTAACGCGCCATGTGTGTGCTCATTATGTCATTGCATGTTTAGGCCTGTCTCTTCGGCTTCGAAAGCATGTTGAGGCGACTCATGCTGAGAACACCGCGACTCCTTTGCTTGCTAGCGGGAGTGCCAATTTGGCCAGAAGGACGCACAGGAGTCTTGGTAAGGCGTTTCTTCACCGGGCTTGGAGTAGGCGGGTTAGACTTGAACCTCTTGGTGCTGCGCTCATCAGACTGTACATTGGTAGGTGGCACATTCTCAGAATCTGCAGTACTGGGAGCATCGTCGTCATTAACTTCATTGCGGTGCCTCTTTTTATTGACAATGCCATGAGCAATGCCATGAGTCACCACGGGAAGCTCATCTGGAGCGGGCTCTTCACCGATATCCGACTTGCGAACATGACGAATGGACTTAAATTCGGAAGTAGGAGTAGTGGACGTCAAGACTGTCGAGTTCTTCTCTGGGGTGAGAGCCGGAAGAGTGGGATACACCACGTCTCCGGCCATGGAACGAGGCTGAGCGGAAGAGGCCTTGGAAGGAGAGGGTGAAACGAGAGCAAGTTCATGACGAGACTTGACACTCGGAGTGAACTCAACGTGCTTCTTTGGCGAAGGGGTTGGAGCGGAGTCGCTCAAGTCACCGGCTCCTTCAAAGAGCGACTTGGGATTAAAATCGGGCGCCGCAACGTGGGTACCAGACGCAATTTTGGCAGGGTCACGGGAGAAGAGTGGCTGACGCCGACGAAGAATAGATCTAAGGCTCCCAATGGTGGGCAATTTGCCCTTGAGGCGTGGGTTGAAATCAGTGCGAGGAGTTCGAGGTGAGGCGATTGTTTTGGCAGCCGGAGATAATTTCAAGGATGGAATCATTGAGGTATTCGGAGCCTTGATGCTGGTAGAGGTTGTGCGAGCAAGCGAAGCATGTGTGGGAGTCATGAGGGAACTGCGAACATTCGCGCGAGGGCGAGGGCGAGGACCTGCAGTTCGGCGAGGGGTTTCGACCTTCTGTGTTCGATCCTTTGATTCATCACGAGTGGATGTATCTTCGCTTTGGTTGTGTTTGACACGCTTAGCCGCTGTAGCGGCAGTGGGAGTGGACAGGTTTGAGATCTTAGTGGCAGAGCGAGAAGGAGACGAGTTCTGGCTCTCGGGTCCGTCAAGCTGCGCCTTGGACTTGGACCGCTTCAGGGATTTGGTAACGGGCTGGAAGCGACCGGGAGTAGCACGGAAAGATGAAGCGTGCCCAGCAATGGAGTCCATTTTCCTGAACTCGGCCATGTGGATGTCGCTGAAGCGGTTGGCTATTCCTTTTGGCATGGCAATCTTCCGGTCTCCATGGCTTTGTTCAGTTTCGCGATCTTCATGTTTTTGCTCCGAATTTTTCTGGACCATCTGCACCTTGATTCGAGCAGCATCAGCACGGAGGCTTTCCATCAGCTGTTTGGCCTCGTCGCTGAGTTCCGTCTCCTGGGTGTGAAACTTGTACTCGAATCCTGGAGTCCCAAACTGATCGGTCGCAGGAGATGCCTTGGATTTGGTCGGGGTATTGTCACTGATGCCGCTCTTGACTACATTGCCGTTGGCATCTTTCTTAATGGGATTGAATCCGAGGAGCAGGCCTGAGTCTGCCTGCTTGGTTGTGCTCTGTTGCGCCTTGCTGGGATGCATTTCTTCTAGGGACGGACGAGGCGCAGTCACACTAGTGGGGGTCCTAATACTAGCGCGCTTTTGTTGAGCGGATGCACGAGGAGTTTTTTGAGATGGGGTTTTCGCAAGGGGGGTTTGGATGTGTGGAAGTTCGGAGCTGTCAGTCTCCTCGCTCTCGACGACAGAGTGAAGTCTGGAAGTTGTGACTGGCTGAGGGGTCATGTCTTCAACCTGAAAAAGGCAATAGAAGTTAGTTTACCGATTATGACAGCCAACCTGTCCCACAACAGGTGTTTGCTATGCTACTCACCTCTGGGGTGTCCTGGGCACGACGAAGGCGCGCGGAGCGACGGATCGCCATGATTGAAGACGCAAATGCAAGGAATCAACAAATATCAAAAAATTGGAATAACCTAAAGAGCAGTTAGTGCAGGGGGGTAAATGGGTCGAGACACAGTGGGGAAGTATCGCAAGTCGAAGCGAGGCCAAAATGTAAACAAACGCGCTTGACGTCAGATGACTAAGCACCCCAGATGGCCCCGGGGACTTTTCATACTTGCAATGTTCCTTTTCTTTTTTTCATCTTAATATTTCCTTTCGGTTTTTACTATTTCCTAGATTATTTCTCTCAATTATTATAGTCTACATCTGACGAGCACACTCTGGCTCTCCCTCTCTCTATATAATATACTCCGAGGGCTGAAAGACCTAATATCTGAGGCAAATTGCAGGCCCACAAAGACTAGTTATAGTTAACTACTTGCTTGTTACTAGGCTTTCTAGTATC
This sequence comes from Penicillium sp. CF05, assembly GCA_002916455.1. Taxonomy (NCBI): domain Eukaryota; kingdom Fungi; phylum Ascomycota; class Eurotiomycetes; order Eurotiales; family Aspergillaceae; genus Penicillium; species Penicillium sp. CF05. The sequence continues at coordinate 51,830 of PKQL01000081.1, read as the reverse complement.
AAGATAGTAATTCATCAATCAACCAAGGTCAAACAAAAACATATATTCAGGTAGTTCTAGTTGCATTGGGAAATAAATAGAATAAACTCTGTGGTGGCACCTCGATGGACCTGATACCCAAGGCCAAGACACTCCGGCTAGTTTAAGCCTCGGGTCACTCTGAGTCCCTTTTGTCTACAACTCAACAACTCCTGACTACTCCCTGCTCGGAATTGCATAAAACAATGAGAACCAATGAAAGAAAGAGAAATAATGTGGCACTCGACTCCCTCCCTAAAGCAAGGCGGGGAAGAAAAACAACTTCCTGCTCCCAATGTCACGTCAGGAAGCAGAAATGTAACAGAGAACTGCCTTGTTCTCGTTGTATTCAGCGTGGGATTCCTCAATTATGTCAGTGGGCGGAAAAAGAGAAGGGTCATGCAATGCCACCAGAAAGAGTGAGGACAGCAGGTACCAGATATCCCCGCTGTCAAAATCAAAACGTAGATCACGGCTAACAGTGAAGCCTTATAGCAGACACCCAGGCCACAGAGCTGGGACAGTTGTATATTGCCCGGGGAGCACCTAGCTTCTTCGGTAATTCATACTTTGGCCACCAGGTGGCAGCCCGCATGATTCAGGAGTCAGCTCCCGATCTGCCCCCTATGAGCTTGCTGTCCAGCAAGGATTCTTTGCAATCGTTTCGAAATGACTCTGGGCCCTTTTCGCAAGTTTGGGACTTACTTGGCCTCTTACCGCGGAATAAAGTGACCGTCGATCGGCTAATCGAGAAATTCCTGACTGAGATCAACTGGGCTATCGACACGGTTCAACCTGAAATCTTCAGATCCCAATTTGCAGAGTTCTGGGGCCGAAAATTTGGATTTGACGAAATTGCCGGAGTAGATCTTCGCTGGCTTGCTCTTTTATTTATTATTCTCGCTTTTAGCGTGCTCTTGGACAGTCCCACGACCTCTTCGCCCGAAAAGCGGAAAGAAAGCGAAGAGGCTTCTCTTCGCTTCTATTGGGCTGCCAGAAGAGCGATCGTTATCTCACCATCTTTCCACGGCGAGAGCTTAGATCTTGTCAGAGCAGGTTTGATGGTTACGCGATATCTGTTATACACCAGACAAGTCGCAGAGAGCTGGCTCACCATCAGCTTTGCCATGCGCATGGCCCAAGCACAAGGCATGCACATAGATGGAGAAAAATGGGGATTATCGAGAAAAGCCACTGAAATTAGAAGACGCCTTTGGAGCAATCTGTACTTGCTTGACAAAACCATTGCCCTCGCTCTCGGCAGACCATACGCGATCTCGGATCATATGTGTCTCATCAAAGCACCTGATAATATATGGCTGGATGAATTGACTGATGAAGAGTCCTCTATTGCTACAGCTCATGCATTGAGCTATCCTACAATGAGCACAGTCACACTACTCGGCAGTGGCCTAGGTAAAATTGCAGGTGAAATCCAAGACCGATGCTTTGGTTTATATCCTGCGTCGTACGATGTGGTGATCGAGATGGACAACAAGCTTGTCACATGGAAAGAGCAACTCCCCTCCTACTTTGCTGTGGAAGACCCCGACCTATCACTGGATGAGTCGCATACATTTTTACCTTGGCATCGCCTCTATCTACATTCTGCTTTCCACTTTGCCAGAATCACTCTGCACCGACCTTATCTTCTGCGCGAGTCTATAACCAATCGTTTCAGCCTTAGTCACGAGGCATGCATTTCCTCGGCGTCTTCCGACCTGAAGATCAGATTGCAGTCCTTGAACTATGGAACGTCAGAAAATATGAGATGGACACTAGGCACCCACAATATGTTCAACAGTGCCTTCATCCTGGGCATTATCGCAGTGCGGCGACCCATTGCCCCTCAGACTACGGCAATCTTGAACGATCTCGAGGAATACTGCGAAATGTTACGGAAGGATGTTTGGCTAAATGAGTTTGGTCTTGCCGAGGTCAAAGTGGTAGAGTTATGTATACTCCGTACCACTGGACTTGCCCAAGCCACCGAGCAGCCAGGTGACCAGGCCCCAATGAGTCCACCTGAAGTATTGCCAGATTTTATGGCGCAAGAGCGCGAAAGGAATCCAATGTCGACGCCCATGAACATCGAGTCAATTGTAGCGGATGGCTCGCCCGGCCACCCACCTGGTTCGTCGCCCGATATAATGTGGCCTGCAGTCTGGGAAGATCAGAACTTTGCGTTTCCACAGGCTGCTGATCTGGAAACTTGGGAGCAAATGATCTCCGAAATTGCTTATCACACTTAGCATATGGAATTCCTTGGGTCATTCTGGTCGGTTGTACAAACATCTCTCAATCTATATTCCTGGTATCTGATGGATTTGATCTCCTAGAGAAATTATATGGTTCATCTCAATAACTAGCAGTATAAAATACATTCACAGGATATAGCGGAAGTCCGGATGGAAATCTCCGCCTCTCTTCTCATATGATCCTGATCTGACAATGTGCTCCCTCTCCTCCGGTGACAGTTGGTCTCGCTTCGTATTGTGATATCGGAGCAAAGTCCACATGCCAGCATTGCCCAATAATGCGAGACAGATAGCAGCAAGGGAGACGGAATGACCGACCACATATCGTCCATTTATAGGTGACTTGTAGATTTGACCAGCCTTGAGTTATGTTAGCTTGTGATCAATGCTACAAAACGAGTACGCCAATATGGCATTTCACTTACAATCAAACCGGCGCAATTTCCAATAGTCTGCTGGAGGCCCACTCCCATGGCACGCTTGTAATAGCCAGAATGGCTGTTGGCGTTCCAACTGACCCCAAGTCCAACCACAGCATAGATTCTAGAAGAGAGGTTAACAATTGCTCAATAGATAGTCCAAACAACGGAAAATACATACCCAGTAACACACACATATGTCGCAAAATATAATGGACCTCGCGCACGAACATCCACTCCCAGAAGCATGGCATAGCCGACAGCTGTCACCAGACACAAAGGAACCATGAAGACAGCTCGCATACGCACTCGGTCGGATAAATTGGCAACGACCAGGTAAAATGCAGAGGCCCAGATATACACAGGAACAGTGAGCAATTGGGTCTTGACCGAATCAAAGCCAAAACCTCGGATAATAGTAGGTAGGAAGGTACTAAACCCGAAGGAACAAATGTTGACACAAATTTGGTTGAACGAGGTGAGCCAACTCTTGGGGTCTCTCAGTGTTTTCCACACTTCCTTGATATCAAACTCTTCAGTATCAGCGTACCGTGCTGACTGTTGCATGCGCATGCGCATCAGCCCTTTATCGTCTTCATTCAAGAAGTAGGCAGTTTCGTAGTTGTTTGGAAGGAGGAAGAACGTTGCAATACCAACGACCGCGCTCATGATACCCTCCACAATGAAAAGCCACCTCCAACCCTCAAGACCGCCCGCACCATCCAGGCGAACCAGTCCGAAGGCGAGACTAGGGTTAATGTTAGCCATCGTTGTTGATAGAGTAGAGAGAGTTGCGCATACAGTCCACCAAAGCCTCCACTCAGAGCAGCAGACACAAACAGATACGAAATTCTCTGTGCTTGCTCTTCGCGCTTGTAAAATGTGGTCAAGAGAACAGTCAAGCATCTGCGCAATGATTAGTCTTTATCCAGTGGTGTATTAAGGAAGCCGATAGTCTCACGGAAATAGGCCACTCTCAAAGACACCGAGGAATAGTCTAGTGATATAGAGCCCGGCAGCGTTCTTGATAAACCCAGCAGCCAATATGGATACACTGAAGCCAATGATCAATGCAGAAATGAGTCTGTTTGGACGTAATTTCTTAAGGAGCATAGAGAACGGGATCTCAAAGAAGACATAGGTTGCATAAAACAATGACACGGCATCTGGTCGAGTATTGTTAGCTATAGCTTCGGATATTGGACGAGACCAATCTCACTTCCTAGTTCATTTCCAACTAGACCAATATCTTCCTGTAAGAGCTAAGTCAGTAACCCACTGTTTCACAATACGCGGACTCGACTTTACCGGCATTCCGGCAACAGCTGCATTTCTAGCCAGAGCAGTTAGCGATAGGAATTCTTGCTGTGTGGATTAACAATTTACCCCAAGTTACTTCGATCAAGATATGCAACCAAGAAAATCAGCATCACCAAAGGACAAATGTAGAGATCAAGCTTCCACAGTAGTCTTTTCTCTCGGATAGGGTCAACTACGAAGTTGCCCATCTGTACATCGTGATCCGAGGATAAGTCGGTTTGCTTGATATCTGTCTCTTTGTCCATTTTCAAAGAATATGCAGGTATATCGTAATGAGTGGAATCCATCCCCATCGGTCCTTAAATATCCGCAGAAGTACTACAGGCGTTATCAGTGATCGGGAAATTCTTTCGGTATATTCGAGCACTTGGCGGAGGTGGGACGAAGGATTTCCCCAACGATGTAGGGGTGTACCAATTAAAAATATGTGTCATTGCAAGAGATAAGCTCTAGTGCTAGAGGATAAGCCGGTAGTGACCAAGGGTTTTCGTGCATTAGCTCCAAGGTTCGTCCATAGTCTTACCTTGGAGACATTTTAAGCTTAAAAATCTACCATATTCTTCTACACTTTACCTTCCCAGATTGGCACTATCCAAGTGCTTTTGATATTTCAATACCTTCTCACATTGCCTACAACCTTGTATACCTAAGTACCTACCTAGGTAGGTATCAGCTGATCAGCTGTATCTTGGATTTCCCCGCATTTTATCGTCTTGGCATCGGCAATTACGAACTTTGAATTATCTTATCTGACGAATTTCCCGATGGATTTCCCGATACAGGTTATCTGATATGGAGAACTGCCCATTGATAAGGAAGCAAAGCACACTCACACTTTTTATCATTCCAAAATCTTTTATGTCCTCACTATCTCTCAAAATGGGAGTGTCGAACATGAATCAAACGGAGTTCCAAGACACCCCGGCAGCAAAACATCCAGTAAGCGCTTCACCAAGACCATGTTGGAGTAAACTAATGTGTCACAGGTTTGGAAGCGATGGGTTCGTTTCAGAGCGGAAGATGGTAAAATATATGGCGGGGAGCCGGTGAATCCGGATATTGATGGCATGATATACCCAAGTTCACGAGAGTCCATCCCGTACTGACAGATCCATAGTGGGTCAGGCCATGGAGAAGAACGTCAAAGTACCAGTCAAGGTCGTGGCTGGTAACTCAGCATTAGATTATAATGCTTTATTTACGGGTGAAATCAAAACCATTGACGAACTGCTATCTCCAGTCTCGCAAATCGAAGCTGGGACTGTTCGGTGCGTCGGCCTAAACTATAAGGAGCACGCCGCCGAGATGAAGTTAACTCTTCCAGACACGCCGACGTTAGTATAACTGCTTTTGCTTTTAACACTTGCTGATACCGTGCAGTGTTTTTCTAAAGGCCAGCACCTGCATTGCATCTGCATCCGAACCGATTATACTTCCCTCCAACGTGGATTATGATGAAGCAGACTATGAAGTTGAGTTGGCGGTTATCATCGGCAGGCAATGCAAGAACGTCTCGGTATCCGACGCAGGGGACTATGTTCTGGGATATGCAGTCGCCAATGACGTGACAGCCCGCAAGCATCAAGAGAAGACATCACAGTGGTCTTATGCAAAGGGAATGGTATGCTGATATAGTCAATGCCCAAATGATCATGCCTAACCTCCGTCAGGATGGGTTTTGCCCACTCGGTCCATGTATCGTGTCTACAGAACAAATCCCCGACGCTGCAATTTTGAATTTAAAGACCCGCCTCAATGGAAAGATCATGCAGAATGGATCCGCCGATGACATGATCTTCAGCATACCAGAAATTGTGTCTTATGTTTCTCAGGTACAGAATAGCTGTCTCTTCCAAATAAATATAACTAATCAAGTATTAGGGCCACACATTACTGCCCGGGACCGTCATCATCACCGGAACGCCTTGTGGTATTGGCATCTCACAGAGCCCGCCACAGTTCCTCCAACCCGGAGATGAGCTGCGGATAAGCATAAGTCATGGGTTAGGTACTCAAATATGCCCGATTGCCAGAGCCTGAGCGCTGCATCAGTAATATGCACCTGATCCAATGGCTGTAGCGGAATGGAAATTGTTGTGCTACACAATTTGAAAGGGACGTGTTTGTAAAAAGAAGCTTGTAGCATAGGTAGTTAGGGTGCCCTATCTATCGGCTGAAGATCGAAGCTGTATTGGGAGCGCTTCTATGAGGAATCAGGAATATGTAGCTCGAGCAGCTAAGAAAGCTACGTGGTCTTCAAATGTAGTCGACCCATTGTTGTTTGAAAGTTCATATCAGATTTAGCGATTTATTATGACTTGTTATTATAAATGCTTGAACAGATAGAGACGGTTGACAGGGACAATAATGCTGGATAAAATGCTGAGCCTATCCCATAATTGTTTCCAAATTCAAGTCCAGCATAACATCCAGCCAAAACTCCTCTAGCCCAGAGTCCGCACGATCCCACGTCTCATGTACAACGTTATAAATGCGTTGCATTGGCAGCTTTGGTAGGATTATGGTAAGTTCAGACAACCGCATTTTGACCTTTCGTCTGGCCTGGGCAATATCAACATCCAGTGTATTCAGACTGGGAATCGCATTCTCGATGGCGCCCAGTACAGAACCAGACGAGAAAACAAGATCGCTAGAAATGCATGCCAAAACCACGGGCTGCATGACCTTCGTTCCAGATGTTGAAGGAAGTTGCTCCAAGAGGGATACAATATGCAGTGCTAGTGTGTGTCGTGCGTCTTCCACCGAACACGATGACCACTCGGCGGCCATTGGGAACAACACCAGAAAGAGGGCCGGGATAGGGCTTTCGTCATCCGCGGCTTGATTACTTTGGAGCCGTTCTTCCAGGATTTCCGGGAAGACATGGTAAATTTGCAACAGTGCCGTACAGCGATATATCTCGGCCAACGTAAGAAAATGTGATGGCGGCGTGTTTGAATCCCCAATATCGACAGGTCCGCAATAAAATGAGAAGCCAGTGAAGAGAATCTTGTCCTCGAGATCTTCGGCTTTCTGTCTGAGCTCGAGTTCTTCGGCCATGGAGGTAAGGTCAATCAAGGTGGGATCCAAAGCCTCTGGCATTCGGCGGTGGGAGGTTCTTGCAGCTCTAATTACTCTTGCCGTTCGATACAAGAGACTCAATGAGTATCTGAGAGACCCTGTCCACGGATGGGGTAGGACCTGTCCATCGACAAGGTAGACTGAAAGATCTGTTTCGCTGTTTTCTATAGAGTTTTCCACGTCCAAAATTGGCGACTCCTCTGTCACAAACGCAGCTAATAAGTTCCACCAAAGGAGACACTGTTTGAAAAGTGGATGTTGTTCTGCGAGGACAGAGTCCGCATTCTTGTACTGGTGTTCTTGTCTCAGAAGATGGTCTTGGGCTGCTCTCAGATATGGAAGCCCCAAATCGGAAGCATCGTGCCACGCAGTGGTCGATCCAATCATGAGTAGTGCCAGAAAGTACTCATCATCCTTTGTCTGAGTGGAACCCTTTTGGACACTGTTATTCAGACACGCAATTGCTTGCTGTTGTGTCTGTATTCCAATGGCTCGCATGGTTGGGAAATCATTGGCCAACGAGGCAGCCGACATGCTCTGGATAGCAAAGTAAATCGCCGCATTTCGACTCCAGAGACGGCTAATAATGGTTCGGAAAGGATTGAGGGGGCAGTCAAAAGATGACCATTGGTTACAGACCGTATGAAAGTAATATTGCACCAACATCACTGGCAGTTGGATGAGAAAGGAGGGGACGGATGTATTGGCCAGTCGTTGACGCAAAATCGACAACCCGTCCGGCTCACCATCAGGCTTCCCTAGAGCCGTACCATTAGAAGCCGACTCGGTATAAAACCAGGCATCTGTTGGCTCGTCAAAATTCGGCAGCTGGTCAAAGAAGTTTGGGCAGGCCGTATCCCAGATATTCTGGGTTTCATTCTGGATATTGTCTTTTTCCTCCTCTGTTGAATTGTTCACCTCAAAAGATTCGGTTGCAACCGTGTCGGGAGACTCAATCGGTGGGGCTGGCTGTTGTGCTGGCTGTTGTGCCTCTTCGCTGCCCTTGAAGACATAGCGCCACTGCAAGCTCTGCTTTTGGTAACCAGGGCATGTGTGTCCTCGTTTGGTGCATTCCTGACAACTTGGCTTTGCCTCATCACATCTGCGCTGAATAAGTATTAGCTTTTTGGAACACAAAGCAGGCCTTCATAAATGAAGGAGAAACTGTGCATCTTTCACCTCGACTTACTCGCCGCTGCTTGCACCTCTGGCAGCCCCCTCTCGATTTTGGCCGGCACCGGTTGGGATTCTGCCTTTTCTTCTGCGGAGAAAGCAATCCCTTTGTGTTTTCCATTCTACTCAAAGCAAATATACTGAATATTTTGCTTCGCCGAGAGAGGGGAAAACGTCAGTCTGAGATAGCGGGGCATCGGATGAGAAGCCGATCCAAGAATTCGAAGGCCGGTGGATGAACCGGGAGCCGATCACCTGCCGATAAGCAACGCCTCACTTCGCTATAAATCATCCCCGATTGAAGAGGGATTGTCGAGGTTGCCCAGGAGGTAACCTTGGAACTCGCTCCCGAAGTTTATCTCCCCGCACCATTCTTTCGCGCTAATACAAAAAAGGATCAACAATACGCTTTGAGGCGGGTTCGTTTTCTTAATGCGAACTAGCGCCTTTTCTATGCGCGTGATCGGCATGCCAAGCATTTGCAGCAAAGAATTATCTCATTTAATCACCTTCAGGCCATCAGCATGTCCAAAGTTGGACCGGGGCTATATACGCATCGCCAGTTACATATTACTAACCTGGCTGGTATCAAGTACAAAAGTGCTTTTAGAGACAGGCTTGGGTATACGGGTATGTGTATGTACCAGTTGACGTATATTGATGTTGATATTGTAGAATGTTTCAAACTGTGCAGATTCTAACACGAATCTCGGGAAGGAGCCCTCCACTATTCCAGTACCACTTCGCTTTTGGTGGGAAAACGTAATGCCTACATATCTAGGTACCTGCATACCTCGGTATTCTCACCATTAATGGCAACTTCACTGCTTGATTCATATTTTATTGTGTATTTGACTTCTCTCCGCGCCGTGACTTATTATGACGTCATATATGCGGAGAAGTCATAATACTTTCATTTCACCTAGCCTTCTCCATAGTGTGAGGGGGAAGTTGAACGGATATCTCCAGCCGGCAAGATTTATTGGACGTTACGATCATAGCCTATCGGGTATTCGATATTGGCAATACCCTTTTATCGATGTCAACTACCTGCCTGCATCAATTGATTAGTATTACATATACGAGCTCCGAGACTAACCAATACGAATTTATACCCACATATTTCTCACAATATAAGTCCTAGAGGAGGACTCTAGACAAGTCCGGACCGCCAGGACCTCGGGACCCACATGAAGGCCATATTTGGTATAGTGTAGCCGCCGTGCATTAGCGTCAAAACTCTAACCTATTTTGTACTAGTTTGGGTAGGTAAAATGCGGAGAGGATCATCGATGTTTCACTCGGCATACTAATCTCCTGCTTGTCTTATCTTCACGTCATATGGGGGTGCCTAGGTCATTGTAATCTGCTGTCATGCGTTATCTCGGCATAATTCCATTTCTCCACTTGGTGGATACGTTGTTTGGGAACGGGTATCGCAGTGTATAGCGACCACAGCGGACTTAGGTCCTATTGGCATTTATCATTCACCGCTTGAGTCTCCGCCTTCTTACACTATGGAACACTTCAATTGTTATTCAGTAGTTATATCAACCTGATGAGGACTGTCCGTGGATCTATAGTAGGTTCGTCATTTTAATAGAAGCGCAGTAGTCGTCTGCTTACACGGCCTCTATACTTAACGATGTAGGGCCTGGATAATTTAGGGACGTTTCAATCAATTATTACGCTGTACTAATATAGGTCAATTTTCCGCTGGCAATAAAAGGCAAATGTCCACAATGGTCGCTATGCACTGCGATAAAGATAAACGTGCCTCGGAGAGATAAGGGATAATGGTTTGAGTGAATTCCGTCCTTTCTTGTCAATGTGCGTAAGGTTTATGAGTAACTGCGCACGGGACTCCCCTCGCCAGAATAGGAGATAAACACCCTGAGTTCCTAATGTTTATTGCATCCGAAAATTCCTCTATAGGCGTGGATATTCGACTATATCCAAGCTTTGACTACCTAAAGCTCAGCCTTCTGACCCAGTCTTGATCTATACCTCTTCATCCTAGGGGGCTCTACATTATTTTGCTGTCCCGCTTTTGTCAAATCTCCATTATGGCAGACGAAGTCACCGCCCCCCAGCAACATTCTTCGAAGAACAGAGGCTCCGAGCCCCATCCACCTGGGCAATTTCCCAGCATTGAAGAAGGCAAACAAACTTCAGCAAACGGTGTACTGGAAGCCCTTGGATATGAGCCTGAACTCGTTCGAAACCGCTCCACGCTTCAGGTAGCTTTCATGTCTTTCGTACTCGCGGCAATTCCATACGGACTGGCTACGACTTTCACCTACCCTCTTATTGGAGGAGGCCCCGTCAACATAATTTGGGGATGGCTTGCCGTCTCTTTGATTACTCTTTGTGTGGCTGTGTCACTTGGCGAGATAACCTCGGTCTATCCAACTGCCGGAGGGGTCTACTACCAGACCTTTATGCTATCTCCACCGTCATATCGAAGAATCGCCTCGTGGATTTGCGGATGGTCATATGTTGTTGGAAATATCACGATCACGCTTGCAGTCAACCTTGGGAGTACTCTCTTCTTCATTTCATGTATCAACGTTTTCGAATCTGCTCCAGGGGTGGGAATCTTCCAAGCGAAAACATATCAAGTTTTTCTTATATTTCTCGCAGTCACATTTCTCGCTAACACAATATCGGCCTTTGGGAACAAATGGCTACCATATATTGACGTACGTTCAAACAACAATTGTGGCATCACCCTGCTAACACAAAGCTAGACATTCGCAATCTTCTGGACACTGGCAGGGGTGTTGGCTATTGTAATATGTGTTCTTGCAATTGCGAAAGAGGGTAGACATGGCGCCGACTATGTCTTTACTAGTTTTGAGCCGGCATCTGGTTGGCCCGCAGGCTGGTCCTTTTGCGTCGGACTCTTGCAGGCAGCTTATACAACTTCCTCCACTGGCATGGTGATTTGGTAGGTGATACATTTTGTTTGCACCCTGGAGGAATATCTCCCGTCTTATTCTCCACTATGAGAAGCCCATAACTGATTCTTCAAAGTATGTGCGAAGAAGTTCGAGAACCATCAACACAAGTCCCCAAAGCAATGGTTGGAACGGTCATTCTAAACACCCTGGCCGGATTTCTCTTCCTAGTTCCCTTGGTTTTTGTGCTCCCCGACACAAAGGTTTTGGCGGCCCTTGAATCTGGTCAACCAGTTCCGGGTATTATCAAATCCGCCATTGGAAGTCCAGTGGGATCATTCCTGCTTCTCCTGCCATTGATACTGCTCTCTCTGTTCTGTGTCATAGGCTGTACCACGGCTGTCTCCCGCAGCACATGGGCGTTTGCTCGTGATGGTGGTATACCAGGCTCCGTATGGTGGAGGCAGGTAAACAGAGATGGCGTACCATTTAATGCTATGATGCTTGGCATGGTTGTTCAGATACTGCTTGGATTTATTTACTTCGGGTCAACTACTGCCTTCAATGCTTTCACAGGAGTCGGAGTTATTACCTTGACTGTCAGTTACGTCTGTCCAATTGTTGTGTCTCTTGCTGGAGGTCGACGACATATAAAGAATGGCCAATTTGATCTTGGCACTCTCGGGTTGGTTTGCAATATTGTTGCACTGGGTAAGTATGAACGGTCTAACAGTGTTTATTACCATGGCTAATCGCATGTTCGTTTTTAGGATGGTGTGTTCTTGTCATTCCATTATTCTGCATGCCTTCTTCAATCCCTGTTGCTGCAAATACGGTAAACTATGCACCGGTGGTGTTTGTTGCGTTCATACTAATTGCTTCTGGGTGGTACTGGGTTTGGGGGTACGAGAAGTATGTTGGGCCACCAACAATGGATGAATTCCGCTCATCAGCCTGGTAAATATTAAAGTAAGAGATTTGGGGTAAAAGCTTCAATATATAAATGTGAACTCGACTTGAATCTATTTCGTTGTACTTTTGAGGCCGAGGGGCACGGCCCCTCTCAGCGACTCCCCCACCTAGTGAGATTTGCTCTTGTGATTTCTCTGAGACAACCTCGAAATCGATCTTCAACGACATGAAATAAAAAGTAAAATGCAGGAGCCAAAGTCCCAATCCTGTGCTGATCTGCTAATATTGCAGCGAAACAAAGGGGATGCAGGCGATTGGGGACAAACTCGGCGGACGAACTTCCACCTCGAAGATCCAAACAACCTTTCTAATACCATTCCTGCTTGGTCTAAGATATGCATCATGTATGTGGCCCCAACCAAATCTACAGAAGCATCCTAACAGTGTGAGTGTGACCGACTCCGAGATTGGGAGATGTTCAAAATGTCGACAAGCCTTCGCCGATGCTTTTTGCATGCCTCATTTTTGGTGGTCATACCATTTCATTCAGGGAAATGGTAGCTTTGGATGTGAAAGAACGCGAAATTCCGGAGTTGAGACTGGTTTCAGTGAGTACGCTAAAGATGAATGGACGGGCAGCACTAATTTCCTTAGATACCTGGTCCAGATTCTCCGTGAAAAAGGTAGACCATGATACCAGATTCAAATGGTATCATCCAAATATTTTCACACGACAGCTGCCCGCAACTAATCAAACCGTCATCCTGGCCTTCGATCTCGACCCGCCCATCAAAGAACGCTTCTTGAAAGCAGTGATGAAATCGGATGTGAGCTGGCTCAACGATCCATTCTGGGTCTATCCACATATAGTCGAGCAGATTGCGCTTATTCAGGAGCCCGCTGTATGGGCTATCCGGGACCATGTTCGATCGATGGAGACAGAAGGGAAACCAGAAGGGAGACCACAGCCCGACTACAGACGACTCCATGACATCGCCCGGCATGCAATTCATGTGAACGAAACACTCGACATTGCCGTACAAAACATAGAGCATATCTTGATGCAACACGAGAGCTTTACAAACTCGAAACCAGATAATGCTTCTGCCGCTTCCGAAGACATCCATCTTCGTCTGCAATCCTGGCAGTCTTTTATTACCAACTTACGATCTCGGTCCATTTCAAATGAAAAGAGACTGCAAAACGAGATCCAGCTGGCCTTCAATACTGTGGCTCAGCATGATGCCAGTGTCACTCTTGAAATTGGCCGGGCAACTCAATTGGACAGTGCCACCATGAAAACGATCGCCTTTGTTACACTTACATTCCTCCCTCCGACGTTTATCTGCGCTATCTTCAGCATGTCATTTTTCGATTTTGGCGGGGACTCTGGCTGGTCTATGTCGAACAAGTTCTGGGTTTACTGGGTCTTTGCTATACCAACCACCGTTTTTACAACTCTAGTGTGGACTTATTGGCCGAATATTCGTCGCATATTTTTGTCTAAGAATGAATAAATTTGCTTGTCCTCGATATGGGTCAAACACAGCCTGGTCAATTTCACTTCCAGTTTGCATGCGGTGCAGGTGGGATCCATCACACAGCGCAAACATCTAGATAGCAGTAAGATCAGTCACTTGATCGGCATAATTACCCCAAAATGGAGAGAAGAGACTCCAAATATACAGAATAGCCAAGATATGCAGGTTAAAGTAATGCCTAGGTGTAGTGCACGATGCTAATGTTTCTCTCACCTGACACTCGATTAGGGCCTGGGCCTCCCTGTTTCATGCACCTGTGATAATCCTGTTGATCAATCACGACACCTCTTGCCCATTTTAGGAAATGGGAGCCTGTAGCGCTAGAAGCGCTAGGCACGCTAACTTGATAATCCGTGTCAAAAGCACCTCAAAAGCAATTATATGTCCTTGAATAGAGTCCACCCCGTATTTCAAAATTAAATGATCTTTCGACTTTTGCTCAAGTGGAAGGCTTTACTCCAGTAATAGACTAGTGGAAATATCTTGCGATTTTGTCCTTTCAAATAAATTCAGTTGCCAATTGAGTGACCGTTATTTCAAACCCCGTCTCCTGCTGAAACAGAAATAAAACCAGCCACTATAATACCATGGCCTTTTCGCGTACATTGTCGGTTGTTGGATGCCACGCCGAAGGCGAAGTCGGCGATGTGATTACTGGCGGAGTTCTTGATGTCCCTGGCAATACAATGTACGACAAGCTAGTCCACTTTTTGAACGAAAAAGACAATATACGCCAGCTTTTACTCAACGAGCCTCGAGGCCGGTGCTCAATGAACACAAATTTAATCCTACCACCTTGTGATCCACGAGCTGATGCTGGGTTTTTGATCATGGAAAGCGAAGAATACGCACCTATGTCGGGATCTAACACAATCTGCACCGCCACCGTGCTACTGGAGACCGGCATGGTCCCGATGAAAGAGCCCATCACCCAGCTGACACTGGACACCGCCGCCGGTCTAGTTACCGTGGAAGCAGAATGCGAAGCGGGGAAATGCAAGAGCGTGGCATTCGACAATGTACCCGCCTTTGTATTCGAACTCGACTATCAAGTCCTTGTTCCCGGCCTTGGAGAAGTCTCTGTTGACATTGCCTGGGGAGGGATGATGTACGTGCTCGTTGATGCAGCTTCCGTGGGACTGAAAGTGGAATCTCGATATAGCACGCAGCTAGTTGAGATTGGCGAGCGTATTAAACGTGCGGTCCAAGCCTCCTACACCCCTGTTCACCCCGAGAATCCGAAAATCAAGGGAGTCAGTATCCTGGCATTCACGGAGTCTCTCGTAGAAGAGAACGGTTGCAAAGCTGCTGTCAACACCGTTGTTGTATCACCAGGGCGTTTTGATCGCAGTCCCTGTGGTACTGGCACATGTGCTCGACTCGCTGTTTTGCATGCGAGGGGCCAGCTGGTGGAGGGTGAGGTCTTCAAACATCGCAGTATTATTGGCACTGAGTTTACCAGTCATATTCGTGGAACCACGCAAGTTGGCGGATATCAGGCTGTTCTCCCGACTGTTGCTGGGAGGGCTTGGATAACTAGTTTCAAGCAAGTAGTTCTTGATTCGAGCGACCCCTTTCCAGAGGGATTTAGGGTGGGGGATCAGTGGCGAATGGCACCGAGTTCATTGGTTTGAGGCTAAGGGAAGAATAAGAACTGATTGTGGTTGAGCTGCTGCCTCCAAGAAAATCCTCCGCATCCATATATACTCCCAGCCCAATGTTACACCCAGACACAGGATAGTCATTGGGATGTTCAAATACATGATAACTCAGCTCCTATTAAATAGCATGTCTGTTTGATATATAACTCATTCAGACTGCGCATTCATTCTTCTAAAACCGAACCTAAGTACAAAAAAAGGAATCGTAAACCGAAATTAAAAAGGAGCATGTAGCCTCGGTGAGAAAAAGTGTTCTCGACTTAAACCAGCCATATCAGACATGTCCAACGTGTTTCTCGGATGGTTCTCTCAATCACGGGAACGCAGTGGGAGCGTAGCTCTGGTCGGGCTTGACGACGTTTCCGTCCGCAAGCTGCTCGTCGGTGTAGGCAGGCCAGATTATCTGACCGATCTCTTCGTTGGCAACGGACAAAGTAGTGAAGCCGTTGGTAGGATCAAACTCGCCGCTCCAGCCTGAGCTGACGGTGTATGCGCCGCATGTACTCGGGCCTCCGTTGGCGTGAGAGGCATCGCTGGCCTCCACGATAAAGGTACAGTCGGTAGTGCCTAAGCCGGAGTCGATGCCAAAGGTCCAGGTGCAGGAGGTGTTTTTGCCATTGCAGACACGCTTCATGTCTAGTATGGTCCAGTCGGAGCTGGTGATAGGGGCAGCCAAGATGGAGGAGGCGAAGAGGCCGGTTGCGAGAAGAAGCTGAGAGATCTGCATTTTTGTGATTTGGTGGTTTATCAAACTGTTGGAGGAAAGAGAGGTGTTTGAAATAAAAATGTTCGATGTTTGGACTCCGTGATTGAGAGTTGTGTGAATGAGAATGGAGTGGAAAACATCCACCGAAGGAATGAAGGTATTTAAGTCTTTCCTCAACGCTCAGTCATTGATCTTCCATTCACCAAAACGTAGGCTATGGGATCAGGCATCCCACAATGAGATTTCTCGCGGCCACTCCGCCATGATTTCTTGAAATAGACTTCCTAGATGTTAATACGGTGTTAGTTGATGTCACAATATGGATATAACACGTAGGGAATAACCCCACTAATTGCTGGCACGGCTGAGCCTCACGTCTTACTCGTGGTAAAATAAGACCCTGAGGTATGATCCCTATACATCGTACATAACTTCAAAGGTGAGCATTTAGCATACTGTAAGACACATCCACAACCCAACAAATTAGACCTTAGGGGCCTCAGATTAGGCCCCCTATGTACCAACCAAGAGGGTTACCTCTAGATGCATGCTCCCAAAGAAAGAAGCTGACGTCGAGTTTTGACGATCCCAAGTCTACTTCTCTCAGTGGTCTTTGTTACGGAGGATATTTGGGCGCCCCAACCGCTAGACTGTCGAGAACTTCATATTTACTTACGCGTAATGCAATATTCACATTCCCAAGGAGTTATGAGAGAAACTATTCCATGATGGAAACAAAATAAATTTAGAATAACCCTGGGGATCGTCCAAACTCCTGGAGAGCCCCGGGGGCCAGGGCTACGGGTCACGGTCCCCGGCCCGCCGAGACACCGGCGGCTTTCAGCGGGGCGGAGTAATTTAGGCCTAACATTTTAGGCATCCACTTGGTTTCTGCCGAAGCTAACTAAAACTCTTCAACTTCAAGTCGCACTCCTCTGCTTTCCTCCTCGCTCCTCTATTTGCTGGCACATCTGACCATGGAATCTCCAAAGAAACTCAAAATTGCAAGTCTAGGCAGCTCCTTTGCTGCTGGTCCTGACATCCCCCCACAAATCGAACCACGTGCCGCATTGCGATCAGGGCAGAATTACCCCCATCTTCTGGCGCAGCACTTGGACGCTGATCTCACTGATCTATCCGTATCTGGTGCAACGTTTCTCAACATAACAGTCGAACCACAGGCTACGCCCTTCAACATGACCTTCCCACCACAAATCACCGGCCTCCCCGAAGATGCCAATATCATCACCGTGACCGCTGGAGGAAACGATATAAACTACATTGGCGGCATGATTGCCGATGCTTGCGATGCCGAGCTCCAATCGTCCGTATCACTATCACCGAGCGAATTGGCAGAACGGTTGGGGGGAGTCATTGATCAGATACACAAACGGGCCCCGGGAGCTCGAATCTTCCTTGTTGAATATCTTGCTGTTCTGGGACCTGGTACTCAAGCTGGTCGGGATATCCCGCTGACCCAAGAGAGAATTCAACATTACCGTGGTGTTGCGGATGTTCTACAACATGCATATTCTGTTGCTGTGCAAGGTCGAACCGATTGGTGCGAGACAGTTCCAATTCACCAACTCAGCCAGGAACATGCACTTGGCAGTAAAGAACCTTGGGTTGGAGGGTTCGAATCAGGGCCGCTTCTCCATCCGAATCTCGATGGAATGAAGGCCGTAGCTGATATTCTAGCTGAGACCATACGCAAGAGCACATTATCCAAGGCATTGTTGTGAATATATTCATTATAATACGCTCTGTGTGGTCTTAGCTCGGTGATCACGATGTCAAGCAGGCTAGAGCGGCATGAGATATATCATCGTGATCACCCGGTGATATCATGCTCAGATCGCCCACTACCACAACATATCAATATCATTTCTTCATTCAAGACCACGGCAAACCTTTCTTTTGGAGATCATTCCAAATTGATACATATAATCAGCTTCTCGACGCCTGCGGGATGCTGGATATTCTGGATTCGGACGGCTCCAATTGCTTTGGCCTGTTGAGAATAGATTGATTTCGATGGGACTAGAGAATGCTGTCACAATTCACTGGGGGATGACTAGTAGTATTGACTACGTTTGGAAGAGAGAGCATATTCCCGACCTATCAAAACAAGGGAATCAGATTTGCTACATCCTGCTATGTCCGCAGCACAGAATGCCGGGCTAGGATGTTGGCTTAGCTCGGGTATCCTGCTTTTACATTTCTATAAACATGACTCGCATGTACTGGGGCTTCTGCCCGGGTGAACACTGTGGATAATTGTACCAATCAGAAGCCTACATCTTTTACAAAAGGTATTATGTGTGATCTGGGGTAAACCCCGCATAAGGTGAGACGGGAACATTCTAAGCCCTCTCCTATTGCAAGCCTTCCTATAAGCAATAACTCATTTTGGGTTTCATAGTAGTCCTTGGAAAGAGTAACGAAGCTTGCATATCGGACACATTTGGAGCAAAAATTTGCCTGCAATCAATGTGCAAACGTATGTATATTGTACATCTTTGTCGATCGTCGGTGAGGGCCATGCATACTTGGCACTTTTCGCCCGTATAACCGACAAAAACATATCCAATAGGACGAGATTTGCCTTGAACAACGGGCGATCCAGGCAGGTAAGCAACTAGTAGCGCCAACAAGCCCAAGCCGTCAACGAGAGCGCCCATGCTGTCTGGGTCATGTCTAAATCGATTTATAATTTATTTTAAAATTAAAAATTGTATGCCTTAAATCATGCTGTGGATTATGTGGGTTGACCGTTTTGGCTCAACGACATCATACACAGTATTATTCTATGTCCTTCTCTACCGTCAATCACTCAAGTCTCATGTCAAGTACAAAAGCCGCATGAGCTGAGTGTTCCTGTAAATTAGCAAACTTGGAACATTGAATGGGTGCCATGCTACTCATTCGGAATCTTTCGTTCCATCTTTGTCGGCCCGAACACCTCGGGATGTCATTTTCCGGCTCCACGCCTTCGCGTACTGCAAAAAAGACTGTCCCTTCAAACGCATCCGAGAGTTTTTCATTCCGAATTAGATTATCCTGAGTAGCCACCGTCTACGGCGTTTACATCAATTCTATCCATACAGAGATAGATACCTTGATCATCTATACCCCGCATTATCCGCCCCTCCTACAGACAAGAACTCAACATGGGAAAAAGGATTGTGATCACTGGAGGCTCGGGCAAAGCCGGACAACACATTATCAGATATCTCCTCCAACAAGGCCATGATCTCCTGAACCTCGACCTCGTTCCTCTTCCCGCCGAGCTGGAAGAGCGAGTCCACACCTTGCGCGTCGACCTGACCAACATCGGACAGGTCTACAGCGCATTGGGGTCTCATTTCCACCTGTCAGAGCCCTTCCGCGAACCACTGGGGCTAGTTCCCGATGCAGTTATTCACATGGCCGGGTATTCTCGCAACATGATCGTTCCAGACGAAGAAACCTTCCGCAGCAACACCTCGGCAATGTACAACATAATCGAAGGCGCTTCGCGCCTCGGCATCAAAAAGATCATCATCGCCAGCTCCATCACCGTCTACGGCGTGAGTTACGCAGAGGGAGATGTAGACTATCCCTCTTTCCCGGTGGATGAAACCGTCGACGCAAACCCGATGGACACATACGCTATCTCAAAGGTATGCGGTGAGAGCATTGCGCGTGGCTTTGCGCGCCGGTATGGAAGCGACATCTATATCCTGCGCATTGGGCGCATTGTCGCTCCGGAGGAGTACAAACAATCCATGTTCCGATCATACGTTGAGAATCCCGAGAAATGGGCGCCGCATGGCTGGGCGTACATTGATGCTCGTGATCTCGGGCAGATGTGTGATCGCGCGGTCCAGAAGGATGGTCTTGGATTTCAGATCTTTAATGCTGTCAATGACGAAATTACGAATTACGAGCACACAGGCGAGTTCCTAGCGCGGGTTTGTCCCGGTGTCCCGGTTACGCGAGAGTTGGGGGCCAGAGAGGCTCCCATCTGTAATCGGAAAATTAAGGAGCTGCTTGGATTTCGGGAAGAGCATCATTGGATGAAGTATTATGAATGAGTCTAGTAGAAATCACATCTGATTCGTCATTAATATAGTGGACCTTGTCTTTCATACTCCGTACATATCATAGGAAGGCCCGGGGAAGACTAGGGGCTGTGTTAGTCAGTAGGTCACGCGCCAATTCCCGATGACATCAGCAGGTCTTGCCTAGGTAGTTAGGTAGGTACCTGGGCAGGTTGACCAAGGTTCTCTTAAATTCCTGTCTTTGTTAGAAAATGTCCAATGTATATGAGACTTAGAACAAAGAAAGGGGAAAAAAAAAAGGACATCTGATCTATGTTGTACTTGATCGATGGAAAAAAAAAGAGGCATTCTGCTAAGAAATGAGATTTTCTCCGTGGCGCACTGAAAGCGGGCTATAATCCTGGCAGTGAGGCTGGAAACCCCCCCCCCTCAAAAAGCCTTGGCGAGGTTAACAATGTCCATTTAACCGTGGCTTTTTACCGAGATATTTTCAATATGCCCCTGAATTGGGGATGAGATGAGTTGAGATGAATTATATTCTATTACTCCGTAGGGAAAAACGAGTAGATAGGTAACACAATATAATATAATATATAATATATAATATATAATACTAGGTATATATAGGATATGAGAGAGAACAGAGAGGTCCAATCATTTTCTCTTTTAGATCTCTCACACCGAGTTTCGTATCCCATTTTGGTTTATTATTTATTATTTATTATTGTTAATGTTACTGTTACTGTTAGTTACTGTTACTATTACTATTACTATTACTGTTACTATTACTACCTTTTATATGAATATACGAAAATCTGCAAGTCTGGGGTACGATCGGCCCCCGCATGCAAATGCGCCCCAGCTTTGCCTCTTTGTTCTCTCATTTTTGGGAGACTTTCCTCTGTCTTTGATTTSTTTGATTTCTTTATGTCTCTATTCCTTTTCTAGGGTCTCCCCCCGACTTCTCGGATTTCCTATATCCCATCCACATCGACGTCCTGCACTTGCACAAGCCATGCTATTCCCCTAATATTGACTCAACGCCATGGGCGATTTTACTGCCCCCGGGAATGGCATCAGCGGTCATTACCAGGGGACTTCCCTGGGCATGAAGATCACCATCGCAACTCTTGCCGGTGTCACTTGGTACAATGCCTTCGAGCTAATGATCCTTCTCTTCGTCACCTTCGCCGAATACCGAGGTCTCTACTTTTGGAGTTTATTCGTTTCCTCCTCCGTTGGTCTACTTCCCTACTCGCTGGGCTTCTTACTCAAATTTTTCAAAATCACCGACGACATTCCATGGTTCCCTGTCACCTTGCTCACAATTGGATGGTGGTCCATGGTCACCGGCCAGTCTATTGTCCTATACTCGCGCCTACACTTGGTCGTATCAAACCAGCGAGTCCTGCGTCGCGTGCTGATTATGATCGTGGTGAATGCAATCATTCTCCATTTACCCACTACCGCCCTCACCTACGGTACCAACATGGCCGACGACACCACCATGTGGACAAAAGCCTACAATATCATGGAAAAGATCCAAATGACAGGCTTCTGTATACAGGAATTCATCATCTCAGGATTATACATCTGGGAAACAGTCCGCATGCTACGCCTAGACCCAGACCGTATCAAGCGCAAGATCCAGTACCAACTACTGGTCATCAACTTTATCATCATCATTCTGGACCTGGGCCTGCTCGTCGCCGAGTACTTGGACTTCTACATCATGGAAACCATGCTGAAAGGCGTCGTATACAGCATCAAGCTGAAACTTGAATTCGCCGTCCTCGGTAAACTTATCCACCTGGTACACAATCATGTCTGGAAGCCCGAATCTTTCTCTACACCACGCGACCTGCCCGACTTCGTCGACGCAACCCGCGTCACATCGGACGTAACCCATGCCACCCACAGCGCCCTCCAACGCAGACCTTCCCGCATGGATGCCGACGATATTTCAATCGCCATGTTCGAACATCTACCGCCCGACCGCATACGAACCAATTCCGATCTGTCCAATTCGTGGAGCAATGAGGGCCGCGCCTATCACGTGGATCATCTCCCCATCGACTTCACCAATCCTTTTGCCCATTATCCGCGTTACCAGAGCCGTCGCGGGATACCCGAGAAACCGGGATGAGAATAGATCCCGTCGCGGCAATATCCGAACTTCTTTCTTAATGAATCACGGCTTATGAGATACGATCTTCATCGAGACCCTGATATCCCACTTCGTTCTCCGTGAACATCAGGCACCAGTCTTCGGACTGGTCTCTTCCCCGACACTGAGGAATCTCAACTTCCCACAGTCGACCCTCGGGCCTCGCGCCCAGCAGGGTTTAGAGTTGTTGTGCCGCCGAGCCAGCAACCCCTTTAATGGGGAATCCACAATAGTGCAATCCACCAGGGTGCATTTACGATAGTGCAATGTAGATGCATGTTCATCTGTTTGTATATATAATGACTCCTAGTAGTTATCTCCTGAGATGCCGTTGTTATTGAATATATCTAATTTTCTCGGTTGCACTCTTTCTCTCTTCGGAATATCTAGACCGCCCCACGCTCCGGATGATTTCTAGCAAGCCTTATGTTCCTAAGACTTATTGAGTTACGTGTCCCTCTTCGGTCGTGTCTTCGGAGCTACCTACAAATATTCAGGATGAATTGATATAAGAACTTAGCCCCTATAGGCCTAATTACCTTGAATAGTTTAGGGGCTCAGATGGTTATGCCTCCAGTTTAAATCGCTTGAAATGCTACGAGGTCCAAGACTGGATATTCTTAATTAAACAAGATGGAGTCAAGCTACCGAGGTGATGATGTCTCGACAAAAGTATAGATCAACAAATGCTAGTCGATAAGATGATACACGGCACACTCAAAAAGTTGGAAAATAAAACAGCTCATAAATCGTACATAGAAAAAGGTGCTAGAGAGCAGGTTCCTCCTACCAAGACTCAAGCCCCGAGGCTCCAACGCTTAATCTCGAATGCTCGAGACCCCTCAATCAACCCATCAGAGAACTTGGTCACAGCCACCCACGCCGGACTGAACTGCCTCACCTCGTCGAGAGCGGGGATGAGGCCAGCTCGGTTATTGTCACTCCATAGGCAGGTGATGCGGCCCGTGATAGAGGACTCGTCGACCCCATCGGTCTCAGACGAGTCATGCTCGGAGAAGTCGACATCAACGGTCCACTTGTTGTCCCATGTACGACTCCACAGTTGGATCCGGTTCAGACCATCTGGGGACGGGTTTAGGAAGCGGCGGTCTGGAGCGGAGGATCCAATCACACTAAAGTTCGTGATGGAGTTGCCGTCCATGTTGATGCGGCAGTTACGTGTGTTTTGGCCTGATACCTCGAAGCGGACAGAGGGTCTGTCCGGTTGAGGATGGGAAATGCTGAACGAAACCCAGTCCGGCGACAGCTCGGTAGCACCAAGCAGAGAATCGGCATCCTCGTTTGAAACATATAGAGAGTCACCATTGGGGACAACTTGCGGCAGTGGTGCACTCCAGGAGCATCGCTGGAGTTTGTTTTTGCCTCGGAAAGTCCAGTCACAGGACTCATTTTGGCCCGCTGCGCTGGGGAGCCCGTAGGTAACATCCTTGACAAACGGAGGCATACCAGTCAGTGAAGCAGTAGAGATCCCGTTGTCGAGATCGACTTCCTGCAGGAAGAACAGCTTCAGGCGGTTGGAGTCTGCAAACGGGAAGGCGACAAGGTTGTAGATCATGGTTCCGATGAAAACAAAGAGTAGGAAGAT
Organism: Penicillium sp. CF05; assembly: GCA_002916455.1. NCBI lineage: Eukaryota > Fungi > Ascomycota > Eurotiomycetes > Eurotiales > Aspergillaceae > Penicillium > Penicillium sp. CF05. Next base: position 28,025 of record PKQL01000081.1, on the reverse strand, counting down.
AGGCAGGTGGTATGTGTAGCGGTGGATGAACGGCAGCATAGGTGCAAAGAGGAGTGCAGTAAGACAGGAAATGAAGAGATAGATGAGGAGCTGGGAGCTACCATCCTGACCGGTCTGGCTGAGAGCGCTAGTAATCAGAAGAGCCAGCGGCACGATCAGCATGAGGATTACGGGAGCTGTGATGAGCAGCTGCAACAGCCACGTCCATCGCGGCAACAAGCCACTCCACCCCTGCTCGTGTTCATACACGTTCGGATCTTCCTCTTCTTCCTCTTCGTCTTGAGATGGGCGGTCTACCCCAACGCGGACGTAGTTGGCAAATGTGGGGCGGTGTCGGCCGTGCAAGAGAGAGGTTGACTCAGTCGGGTCCTCTTCAGCATCATCGTCCTGGTGCTCATCGCCCGATGCAGCAAGCCGGCTTCCCTGGGTACTAGGCCGTCGTGATTCGGCTAATCTACTGACGTACTCTGACTTCGTCGGCAGAGCGAACAATTCCAAGTAGGAGATACATGTGGCCAAAAAGGTACCAGCAAAGTAAAAGAACATGAAATAGCCGCCAGCGAGCCCTTCCTCATGCTCATAGACGGTGCAAACTACCATGAGAGACCAGGTAAGAACGAACATCCAAGTCCAGGTATAGACTCGATGAAAGGCTGATGGTCGTGCAGAGTTAGCGACGCGAGATACAAACCAAGCCAAGAAGATCCATGCTGAGATCATCATACTCCATATGGCGTATGAACTGCTATGGGCAATAAAAGGGTTGACTTTGGTCACCATGTAAGCCAATCCGACAGTCACTGCTGTAGGGATTGAGATCAAGAACGGAAACCGGAAGAAACCGCGCAAACCACGCAATGGAATGTAATCGTCGTTGATCTCGGAATACACCGATGAGCGGAAGAGATACATCTTGTCAGCCCTTGAAAGGATGACACTGATGACAAGCAATGTCAACGGCGCCACAATCAGCAGAGTGACAGACAACGCAAAGAGTGTGTGCAGGCGGAACACGGCCAAAGCGCTCCCAAACAGATCGAACCAAACAGCCCGAGTACCTGAGCCGCTAGGCACAGTTCCATCATCGCGAAGATGTCCGTCAAACCGATCAGTGCTGTCAGATACAAGCTCCTCCGTCGTAGCAACAGCAGTAGAAAGCATATGCCAAAGCGAGTCGATACTGGTGTGTCGGGCATCATCCTGATCAGTATGGTAGCGAGCTCTAGGTTCAAAGAAAGCGACATCCAGACCGCGCAGGCCCAAGATACCCTCCAGAACAACATAATCCGTCTGACTGCTAATAAGTCCCTTTTCGAAACCGTTGGCGCTCAACACCGAGCCGAATGGGTGCTCTGATTTCGCATACGCCTGGGTAACCTCCGTATCAGAGCTGCGGAATAATGTAGCACGGCCTCCAGCACCCGCACCCTCCAGGTTCAGGAATGTGTGGGCAAAGCGCGCCATCGGATGCTGGCTGTACGCGCGTGCGCCGTTCAAATAGTCCTCCTCGCCATTGTTGAAGAGAACCACTAACCCGCGCCGCGGTGCATGGCCCGGTGTCAGGAAGTATTTCACCAACTGCAGACACGTCACAACACCAACTCCATCGTCTGTCGCTCCGTACCCGGTCGAAACACTGTCGTAGTGCGCGTTGACAAGTACTCCTCCCTTGCCAACGGGCGCTCGGCCGGGTGTCTCCCACCAATTCTGTTCATTATCTTCGGAGCCGCGAATGTAGACGAGGATATTGGTGCCTTCAAAGTAGACGCCGACACTTTTATCGATGAAAGTGAGGTTAGACTCCAGGTCGTCGAAAACAAAAACATCGGGCTTCTCATCCGTCGCGTCGCGATATTCCTCGGTGGATGGGGCGGACTGCTTGATCGCGTCGATGCGTTCGAGCAACCATGAGCGGACCTCGTCATTCTGGTGTGAGTTGTAGGGGTGAAAGCCTTTTGTCAGGCTTTGGAGGTCTTGCCATGCCTCTGTGAGGTTGAGGCCGTTGGGGCTCGTCCGGGGCGCGGGTGGGACGTTGTGGTGGATCACCAGCAATGGGATAATCAACGCGAGGTACACGGCGGTGGTGAGAATTGTTACCGGCCATGGCGTAAATGCCAGAGGATTTCTGGCCTTGTGGGTAGCCATACCCTATGCTGTTCAGGCTGAGAATAATGAATGGGTAGACGTTGGAAGTTGGAGTCGAATTTGAGGCAAATGCGGGGGGAGCTTGTCGTACCGTCATTACAGTACATAACTTTTGCATACATTTTATGTACACATGCTTATGCAGATCTGCCGCACAAGTCTGCTACACTAACACAACTGCAGTCGTTGAACTGGGGAATAATAAATGAAAGAAATGAGAATTGCTTAAATTCTATGCGATTACATATTGACAAAAAAAAAAAAATAATCCAAGTCCGTAATCGCTAGCGTACTAATGCATTTCCCACAATAACACAGAACGAAGGATAGGTGATCTTTGCTCATATGGGTAGAAATATGTCTGCCTGTTTGATCCAGCTAGGGATCACGGATAAAAGAAAACAGGGAATTGAATAAAAGGAAGAAATGCGAGGGCCTGGGCTTATTTTCGACTGCAAAGAAAGGGGGTATCGTATCAAGTATTCAAAGGCCCAATGTCGATATACTCATCATCTCCGTCGTTGATGACAGTTGCGTTCATCAGCCCAGTCATCTGGCCTTCATCTTCGTCCAGTTCTTCGTCGTCATCGTACATCGTGGCTTCGGTTTCTTCTTGAAATTGCGGCTCATGTCGGTTCAAGTGATCCCGGAGTCGATTGACACCATCACCGCTGAACACACAGAAGACGTCCCGTTGTTGTTGCGTAAACTCTGCGGGAGCTTCTCGGCAGAATGCAGTGAGGTTCTCACGTAGGAACTCTTGGACGCCAGTCAAACTCAAATGAGTGAGGCGCGGACAGCTGTTCAGCAAAGCATGAATACCCTAAGTCATAATGTCAGTACTGATATCTGTACATCAGAACCTTCGAAACTTACCTTCATCCTCAACTGAACGCAATAGCTCAGGTGAACACGCTCAAGACTGCTGACGGAGAGATGATGACCTATCTTGGGCCGTGCTAACGCTAATATACTCTGATCAGTGATAGCCTGGCATTTGACTAGCCCGATTCTTCGGAGCTTCGGCAAGGTTGCCAGTTGCTGTACACTACGGTCCGTTAGGAGGTTACAGCAGGCCAAGTCGATGTATCGAATGCGGTTGCAGGACTTGACCAGGTTGATCACGGCCGAGTCTGTGATGTTCGAACAATGGCCCAGGTGCACATAGTGAAGGTTCTTTCCTAGCCTGCAAATGGCCATCACAGATCGATCTGTGATAAAGCGGCATTTGGCCAGTACCAGATTTCGTAAACGAGGAGCTGCACGCACGATTCGTTCCACTGAGTCATCCCTGACGTTCTCGCATGCGGTGAGATCCAGGATGCGGAGGCTGTCAAAGGTTATTTGAGGGGGTAGCGGCAGGAACGCACTGTCATCAAGTTCAGTGCAGTGCGCAAGCCGCAGTTCTCGGAGATGCCGCAGTGTTGTGAGCAATGGAGTCACTGATGCGCTAGTGACGAGTTTGCAGTCATGCAAGTCGATTTCCAATATAGACGGGCAGTTCTCGGCAAAGGACTGAATGGCCCGGTCTGATACATTGGAAACCCCGTTGAGTTTCAACTATTATACAATTAGCCCTCGGGGTCCACCTAGAATGCCCGCATATAATCCACATACCCTTTTGATTTGACGACATTTTTGCGATACAATAAGTAAAGCGTCGTCGGTGACTTTTGAACATCCCGTGATGTTCAGGCCTTGTAGACGGGGACAGTCCCTGGACACCGTGGCAAGCGTGTGGTCTGTGAGATGTCGCAAGTCTGAAACGTCCAGCGCCTGCAGATGCCGGTTCCCCTCCACCAAGTCCGACACGCCCTTATCCGTCAAGTTCTTGCAGCTTGTCAATGTCAGCCGCTCAATCCGCTTGCACTGGTTGAAAGAGAGGATAGTTCCATCGCTGACATCATCTGACAGGGCAGATAAATTCAGTCTCTTGATAAGGTCTGCGTAGTTGAACAGACTGTCTGGCTTTCCCAACGATGTAGTCACGCTTCTCACATTGGCCCAGGTATTGCAAGTCGGCCGATGCCACAGTATCCCTACGGAGTTCGCAGCCCATCCACGACACACTAGCATGGAATTGAGCATGTCTAAGGGCGCAACCAATTTCGAGAAGATCGCGATCAGGATCTCGGGTGGGAGGCGGCCGATCGGCGGCAGTGGCTCGGATTGTCCACTTGACAGACGGGAATCGCGAAAATTGGCCACGCCGATAGAGGATTGTGAGTCGTTGGCCTGGGCCATGAAGAAATCGGTATCATCATCGGCGGCACGTTCGGGTGACGTCGATCCAGAGGTTTCGGAAGGGGCTGCACTTGGGCACCGACCGGCTTCTCGTAGCCGATGCATCCTCGTCGGGGTAGATTCACTTTTCGAATTTCGCTTCAATATATTTTTCGGGTGTCGGTATGGTTGAAATCTCATAGCTTCAGGGAGCGTTGCATGGGCGGTGCATGTGAGACTGGAACAGGCAAGTCCGGTCCACAGATGTAGCCAGTCTTTGAGCAGTCAACAGCCCTAAGACTTTTCTTTTCGTCTGAAGACTGGTAGATGAATTTGATTTTCGGGAAATATCTGCAGTAAGGTGGGTGCACGAGGGATGTAAGCGTGGTTTCGCGGCGCGTATTTGGATGGCAAGGGAGAGGTGGACAAGGGCAGATCGTTCAGAATGAAGTCGATCTAATCTAGATCATGGCCCCAAGCACCCCTTGGGTCAGATGCAAATGCGTAACCAGGAAAATCAATGCAAGTAAATGTGAAGGGATAAAAGCGGCAATGGAGCAATGGAGGGGGGATGAGGCAATGGGGCCGGGTTTCACAGTGCTGCGGAGTCAGTGCCAAGCACGGCTTATCGTTTGATAAGATGGCAGATGGGTCTGTAGATTGTAGAGTCCTTTTTCTTATAAAACTTGGATGTGAATCCTTTCTATAAAAGAAAATGAGGATTAGAGTAGCCTCTTAAACCATGTAATGAAGACTAGAAGTATTCAAGGTCGCTTGATGTGGCCGCGTGCTTGATCTACAATCGATCTACTCGATACGGGAACACCGGACATCTGACCTCATTGGAATGTAGGGAAGCCCTGCTTTCTTCCAGAATCTCTCCCACATGTATTCAAGATCTAGTAATCTATTTAGGAATATATTTATCTCAGTAATTGTCATTTGTCTAAACTTCTCTCGGACCTTTCACCCAGTCACGCAGGATGTTCTTCCGGATTTTGCCAGTGCTGGTCTTAGGTAGTTCAGTAACCACTTCCACTTCTCGTGGAATCATGAACTTGCTGATTCCGCTATTATTTCGAGCCCAGTCAATCAAGTCTGAGCCTTGTAGGCTCTTGCCTTCCTTCACGGTAACAAAGGCTTTGGGTCGTTCGCCCCAGTGGGAGTCAGGAACAGCAACAACACCAGCCTCCAAAATATCGGGATGCATGACTAGCATAGACTCCAGTGCAACGGAGGAGATGTTTTCACCGCCTAATCATTGTTAGCAATTTGGTTCAGCAATTTGTTCTCTTGGCGGTTCAGCCGTTCGCCACACATACCACTGATGATGATATCCTTTGCACGATCAAGAATCTGAATTGCACCATCGGGATGCCAGACAGCCAAGTCTCCGGAGTGCAAAACACCTCCTGCAAATAATTTCCGAGTTGCCTCGGGATCCTTGTAGTATCCTCGGGCACAGATATTTCCAACAAAAACAATCTCGCCAATCTCCTGGCCATCCTTGCGAACATCTGTGATGGTCCCTTCAGGCACTTCGGTCTTAATGACCCGAGCTGGGAGACTTGTAATAAAGCCGTGGCCTTGGCGAGCCATTCTCTGGTATTTGTCCTTGAGAGGGAGCACGTCCCACTCTGGCAAATGGTAGCCCTTGGTGATTGGGCCGTATGTCTCTGTCATTCCATAAACATGTACAGGGTGCAAGTTCAGGTCGGTCATTTGTTCGAAGAGAAGTGGTGTGGGCGGGCTTGCTGCCACCGTGACGCGGACGGGCTCGGGCAGTCTTTCTGCTTCTTTTGCGTTGCAGAGCAAGGTGTTCACAGTCGGTGCAGCATTGAAATGGGTTATATGCTCCTCTTTCAGCAACCTCCAGATTTCGGGGTAGTCTATCTTGCGTAGGCAATAATGGGTTCCGCGAACGGCTGTCACTGCCCACGGAAATGTCCAGCCTATATGTACAAATACATACGTTAGTTTTGCAGATTGATTTCACATCATTCAAGCGAAGAAGATGCACGAACCCATAGCATGAAACATGGGTAGCGTCCAGAGATAACGGGCACGCCCGCGGTGGTAGTTCAGACCAGTTTCAATGACGTTTCCCAATGTTGCCAGATAGCAGCCCCGATGACTGAACTCCACACCCTTGGGGCGGGCTGTAGTCCCACTGGTATATGCCAACGCAATTGTGGATTCTTCATCGGCAGCTTGGCTCTCGAGTCCTTCCCAACCCCGAGAACCTGTATCGATGTCGTGCCTGAGGCCTTCCAAAACAGCCTCGTCAAATGGACCCGTCAGCTCACCCTCCGTCGCATCAGTGTCAGTATCTACTATAATGGGGATTCGGGGGTGTTGGGATTGATAGTGCTCCAAAAGTGGAACATATTCCTCGTCGACGATGATCACTTCCGCATCACCATGATCAAATATATAAGCAATATCTTCTTGTTTCAAACGATAATTGACAGCTGGAAATGTGTTAGCTCAATTGATATCGCTCTTCAAAGGACGATAGGTTACCGATATTGACGGCGCCGGCTGCGGCGATTCCGAAAATTGACTCGAGGAAGGCTGGGGTATTCGGACAGAGTATGCCCACTCTGCTGAGCCCATGTTTTTTGAGGTAGTAAGCTATACCCCTTGCTCGGTCTGCAGTCTCACCATAGCTCCTGCGAAGGATTTTGTTGTTGGCGGTTATATGGTAGATCGCCTCCGCCTGTGTAATTCTTCGTTAGACCATTGAAGTACTACCTTAGTACCACTTGCAGAGAGCTTACATTGGGTTCGACGGCAGCAGCACGCGGAAGAAAGAAAGTTGGGGATAACGTATGAGTATTAACGCGGTGTTCAACCGGCGGTGTTGAACCTGTGAAATGGCCAAGCAGGCCAGACAACCGAGACTTTGAACCAGACATACTACACCCGGAGTGTTGCAATAAGATGTATGTCAATGTTGAGGAATAAAGAGGTAATAATTGAGATTATGCAGGGTAAAAGATTATTATAGAGATGAAATAGATGAATTACTCCAAGTTGGAGAAAATGCGGGGATATTGGTACCAAAGCGGTTAACCTAGGCTATGCCAATCACAAGCGGGGGATTTTCGGGTATGAGCTCTGGGGTATCCGGACTAAGGGATTTGAATGTGGCCTCAATTTTCGGGAATTCCTTGATCTACGTCCTATCCTCGCTTCAATGGATTGATCGATTGTCCTGGACTTGTCTGTTGTGATTGGTACGGTCAGTAAGATTATACCTCCACTTTAACTACTACTAAGTACTAGTAGAGAGCTTATGTATTTTATAATACGACTTTGCAACTGATGTAATTTACACTTGACTGCCGTACACAAGCTCAGTTCTAAGCATGGCTACAAGGCTTCCTACTTCAGAATTTCAGTCCTTTCACTTCATTCTTCTCCTGCAGATTACTATACAAAATATTGCGCTTATCTTCTACAGAGAGAACTCTAGAAGTCTTGTAGGCAAAGATGCTTTTTTCTATTTCCATTTTACTATATATAGCTACATATGTATTCCAAGTTGATAGCTCATTTATTTTCATTTGAGGTGGACCCGCTCCTGTTAACTTCCTGAAACGGGAAAGGCGTGTTCTGCAAAATTTGAAACATCGTGATTCATATCGAGTTTGCTTCCTTTTGCCCACAATTTGAAGTCCTCGCTTCAGCACTTGCATCATTTACCGAGTTTTTCACTATAACGGCTTTCAGCAGACACTCTAAGAAACCCAAATCCCCGAAATTTTCTTCGTTATGCTCATCCATCTTTTGCAATCCCTTCGGAGTTCCCTGAATGATCCTCTTACTATTCGTGGTGCTATAGTTCTCATACTTCCACTATGCATCCTCTTGGCTGTTTTTATACGGTCTGGGGATATCCATACAACACGCAGGAGATTAAGGCACCTACAAAGACTCGGCTTAACTAGCAGTAACATGGCAGACCAGTATAATCCTAATTTCGGCCTGCCACCGGGGACTGCGATTGATGGAGCACCACGCATCAAAGCAATATACCTTCATCCTATCAAGTCTTGCGGGCCTGTCGAGGTAGATCGGGCCTTGCTCACCAAGTCTGGTTTTATGTATGATAGATGCTTCGCATTTGCCACGGAAACTGTCAACGGCGACGATACCGGGGGCACAAAATGGCGATTTATCAGCCAGCGCAAGAATCCAGTCATGTCTCGGATAAAAACAGAGTTATGGCTCCCGCACAAGTACAGCAATATACATGACCCGCTAGTGCAGTCAGGTGGGTGTGTGGTCATGACATTCGAAGACCCAGACCTACCGAGTTGGACCAGTCGGGTTGAGGCATTTTTCCATGCAAGAAATCCCTTCGCGCCATCACAGCTATCCGTTATTGTCCCTCTCGATATTACCGCCGCCCAGGCAAAGTTGAACACATTCGGCATTCACGGTCGTGACGCAAAGGGCCTCGACATTGGCGGGATACCATCTATCGCAGCAGCTTTGCCCAAGCTAAAGAAGTTCTTGGGTATCCCGGCAGATGAAAGCCTCACACTTTTCAAATGTACTCCGGATACCTTGACCCGTACGGATAGGAACCTTGCGCCACTTAAACACATTGGTTCACCGGCGCTACATGGCTACACGGATCAGCAGCCTATCAACATCAACAGTTTGTCCTCGGTCCATGCTGTGTCCGCGCTCCTTCCCACTGAAAACCAGCCCCTGAATGCACTTCGTTTCCGTGCAAACATATGGATTTCAAACGCTCCAGCGTATGAAGAAGAGACATGGAAACGCTACCGCATCCTGCCAAAGAGCGGCGGTACGCAGCCACGGGCTAGTGTTGCGCCTGCACTTTCTGTTGTTTGTCGCACATCTCGATGCACAATGCCCAACGTCAACCTGGAGACTGGAAGCTTTGACACGGATACCCCTCCTCCTGGTAGAAAAAGAGGCAAAGCCCAGCCAAGCACAACCTTAGTGCAGTACCGCACGGTCGAGACGGGAAACAAAAAGGCACTCGGCTATCTAGGCATGCATTGTGTTCCTGAGGATGGGAGCTTGAAGAGAGCCGAAGAGCAGGAAGCAGGGTTATATATAGAAGTTGGCGATGAAATTGAGGTACTTGAACGAGGGACACATCTCTATGGGTCGACGGGTGACGACTATTAGAGTAGATCCCTCATGAGATGATTGTCGGGTAAGGTCGGTATAACAGCTTCGTGTAGACATTATACTGTGCATTCTTCAAGGTCTCATCGTATTATAGCATACAGACACTGTCCAAATTCTAAGAAGCGGTCTCCAAAGCGGGGATCATTTCCAACTATTGAAATGTGGAGGTATAACTACAGGGCCGGAAATACCTGGGTATCTCGGACCTAGGTCGAATCATGTTCTAACCGAACATGTGGTTATAACCGCTTAGTTATAAATAAGTTATACATGTATCAATGGATGGATATACCCAGGGTAGTGCGGGCATAAGTGCTGGCAAGATATATGCATACTCATAGTATGAATAGCTGTACGTTACAGGCTACCAAGTAAAAAGAGGTATAGGTCAAAGTATTTTTTGATCATAAGAATCATGTTGAACTCTTGAAAATTGTTTCTTTGGATTAAACCGCCACGGCGCGAGTCAACGGCCAGCTATTTTGAACCTTTAATCCCAATCGACTCCGTTTTTTTCGACTTTTGAAAATTCCGAAGACCCCAGTCCCCGAGTCGTCATGTGCGTCACAGACAGTGGTATTCATGAGCTAGGGAACTGGGCCGCAGAAAAAGGTCGGTCGGCTTGCCGTTCGAATTCGCTGAAAGAAAACCGTCCGCGATTCCATCCCAGAACCATCGCTCGACACAACAACCAGCCGCGCTAAAGGTATCTAGTAGCCATACTGAGCAAGCTGGGTCTTGGTCTTGCTGTCCACGTTCGCTCCCTGCTCGGCCTTGGCGAGGACACGGCGAGCGGCCTTCTTGCGCTCGTAGTAAGCCTTGCTCTTGACCTTTCTGCGCTCCTCGAGACTGTAAAGATGTTAGGATTTGTCGATTGACCCAGCGAACCACACAGGTTATAAATCAGAGATTGCACATACCGAGAAACAACATCCTGGTACTTCCAGCCAACCTCGTGGCTGAGACGGCCAACGGTGCAGTACTTGCGGCCGGGGCGGAGACGCAGGACACGGAGAGCCTGGGGAACAACGACACGCTTCTTCTTGTCGTAGGGAGGGGGGACACCCTCGAAGACCTTAAGGCGCTCCATAGCGGCGGCACCACGGGCGGTCTTGTGGGGAATCATACCGCGGATGGCCTTGTAGAGGATGCGGGAAGGAGCGCGGAAGTGGAAGGGACCACCACGGGTAGGGTTGAAACGAGTCATCTTGCGAAGGTAGGCGTGGTACTTGACTGTACGGCGGGATTTGAGTCAGCTTTCTGATACCCAATTTGTAGTGCATTTCCTCCAAAAGTTGGCCAAACTGCCGTAAAAGAACCGCCAGTGGTTTCGATTCGCGGGTGTTGCCGATGGTTTCTCTCCTCCACAATGATTCACACAGTCCCCAATATCACACAGAACGCAAAGGAAATATTCGAGATAAGGGGTTGAACGTACGCTTCGCGCGGAAGAACTCGCCGGAGATGTTGAGGGCCTCACATCTCACAACGACGATCTTCTGACCGTTGAGCAGCTGCTTGGCGACAGTGCTGGCCAGACGACCGAGGAGGTGTCCTTTGCCGTCGATGACGACCTATTTCCAACAATTCAAGTCAGCCACAGATTCGATATGCACACTTTGGGAGGCGAGAGCGGCGGCACTCAAGTCGTTGGGTATAAACGCACCACTGATTCGAAGGAGGACATCCTGGTGATCTAATGTCCCGTGGGATGGATGTTGTCGGCGGTTGTTGTCGTGGGTGTCAAGTCGACGCACACAACGAAGTCGGATGGCTCGATGAGAATGGGCTAAGCGAGGGTCCGCTCACTTTGTGTTAATGGCGAGGGTCGCAGCCCTAAGCCTGACCAATCATGGGCCATGCAGGTCACGTGCTTTGTCTCTCCCAGATCCGCTCTGTATCGTATTACATAATACTTTTATTTCTCACTGTGCGCCATGGTGGTTCTCTTTCCTTTGTGCCGTTAGGGCATTGGCTTAGGGCTGATGTACTCTCCAGGTTCTAGAAGGGAATTCTAAGATCGACTGATTATCATGAAGTTAGAAGGAAGGGGGATATGAAGCCTTTGGTATAATTCCAATGTTCGTTACACACTCTTTACATTAACTAACATATACAACTACAAATCCCTTTCCAATTCCATGTAAATCTGCCTCTTGTTGTTAAGAAGTCTTATCGTCGTCTTTGATTGTCAGATCTATGATCTAGCCAACTTCAGGTGGAAACATTGGGTCCGATGACTAATATATCCATGAACCCATCCACGGACAGTCCTCGGGTGCCGAGGCCATTGTTTTTCTTTTCCCAAATGGAACTTCCTTCTTGCAGAAATAACCAAGGCTAACGAGACTTTGCACTGGGCCTGACGTCCCCCTCATCCTATTCGCCTGCCATTCCATTGTACATTAACAATCCAACTTGAGAGAAGGGTTCTCTCTTTACTCGGGTCATGCGACAAAAGACGCGTTTTGTCTGCGTCTCTGATACACACGGATATACGCCCTCCGAAGCGGGCTTCAAACTACCAGCAGGGGATGTCTTGATCCATGCTGGCGACTTGACAAACAATGGAAGCCTAAAAGAGCTCCGTAGGACAATGGATTGGATCTGCGAGGCCGACTTTGAAATCAAAATCATAGTTGGTGGTTAGTCCTTCAACTTGTTGTTCATGCACCCGATTCACATTCGAGTTATCCTGGGCATTACTAGGAGTTATATCTTCGCTGCTCGTCAAAATGCACCGTTTCATTGGTGGGAAAAGGCCGACACAAAGCCCCTAACCTTTTTAACAGGCAATCACGATGTCACTTTGGACCAAGCATTCTACAGAGAGCACGGAGAAAGGTTTCACGGCCAGCACCTCGAAGATTCACACCACTGCATAAAACTCGTCACGGAGTCGCCTTCCGTCGTTCTACTTCGCCATGAGCCCGCCCTGATTCGCCTGACGCGAGCGGACGGACCAAACACAGTATTTAAAATTTTTGGGTCCCCGTACTCTCAATCTCCAGGAAATTGGGCATTCGGGTACGAATCAAATGATGCTGCTGCGCTGTGGGCTCAGATACCAATCGACACGGACATCGTCGTCACGCATACGCCACCACAATCTCACTGCGACCAGAAACCAAATGGAATGTTCGTTGGGTGCGTTGCGCTTCGCAGCGCATTGAGCCTCATCAGGCCGCACTTAGCTGTTTGCGGCCATGTGCATGAAGGACGGGGGTACGAACGAGTTCACTGGCGAGGCAAGCTTATCAACACAGAAATAGAAACAGAAACAGGACCAGAATCTGATTCAGTTGACCATGTCACTCGGGGCGTTCTGCCACCCATGGGCAGCAAGAAACAGAGCCTGGTTGATTTGACTGGCAAACGGGACAAACGACTAGACAACGAGGGATTTTCATATCCTGGACCAAGACAGCATGATCTGACAGAGACTCAACCGGTGTCAGTCACAGTCTCCCCAGGGCCAGAGTCATCTGCTGGGATTTCTGAAAAGGCAAGTCCACGAAACTCGCCGAGCGCTCATCCGTCCCTGGGCGCGGGTAGCCTTGGCCCCAATAGCTGTGGTTTTGGTTATGCCTTGCAAACGCTAAGAATGGAGACCTGCATTGTCAACGCCGCTGTCGTGTCCACTAGCTGGCCGCATCAGGGGGGCAAACGGTTCAATTCGCCGATTGTGGTCGATCTTGAACTTCCTGTGTGGCAAGACCACGCGGTCGCGAACGGGTGAATGTTTTCCCTATGGATTTAAGTAGCTTGTGGCTATTGCATTTTATTCGGCCCCATCGATCGTAGCGGCAACTCTTACCTTGCTTTGGCCGTGCATGGTGGCTTGATGCCAGATTTTACCTTCTTCCTGGGACATATAGTGTGACATTGTGGGCTTTGGCCCTCTTGCCACCAGCGGTTGGATGCCTTGATGCTTTATGATTTTCTAACATTGGTCGGCTAGTGACTTGATGCACGATCCTACCTAGTGTTGTCAGACTGTCCACTGCGTACTCTTACATCATTTTTTAAACTGTGCGCCGCATTGGCCCCGGTAGGTGAACCCGTCAGACAGCCCCGGAGTCAATACAACTCGAGCATAAGCTTCATACTATATACTGTAGGGATACCTGTAACAGATTATAATATTACCAGATTAATAGAAAGGAGACAAAATAAGAAATTACCCACAGTTTCCTCCCCTTGTCTCAAACAGTACAAACACCGGACTACCCCTCTTGTCTCATGTATGGAGTCTACCCCGCATGTAATGTACAAACCCATCTGACCGATCGCAATCACATCAAGCCACACGCGCCTGTGATATCACAACTCGAGTTCTTGACTCTCATCACCGTAGGTTCCCAGTAAGACGTACACAAGTCATCTGCAACGGGGATCTCCCCAAACTCAAAACTTCCAGAAAGTGCAGCGCTTCCAAACGACCTGTCAGTGGCCGAATTCTCGGCCGTAAAGAGCACAACCCCTTGAGCCTACCAATAAGTGGCTCTTGCGGCCTTCTGCTCAGTAGGCTATGTGACCATGCATGGCCGATCATGTATTAATCATGGGAGGTTGGGAGCTTGCGTTTGTGATCGGTTCTTCAGCAGGGATTTGAGACTGGGACACACACTCTCACACCACCCTCGTGGGAAGCACATGCTTCTCGCAAGGATTTCTGCTTAGTCCGGCGCAATCCTTTCTAGAAGGCGTTTAGTGGCCGACCGGAGAGGTCTGGCCACCTTACTCTGTACTCTGTAATAGTAGAGTGTTATTGCATGAGGGTAATACTCGACATCATTATTGCAGGCAACCTGCATTGCATTGCATTCCTATTTCCCGGGTAACAAACCGACAACTGCCTTGAGCCAGCCATGGCCTATATAGTGCATTTGAGTATGCAGTCTCTAGATATCGCTAGCTGTAACTTGTTTTACATGGCTATCTAGCCTACTTCAGATTTTCGGTGCTACTATTATACTACTCCGTATACAGACACACCTTTTATCCTCTAGGCTGCCAACGTCCAATCATGAATTCACCCGACCCCAGTCCTAGCGGGGTTGCATGACTGTCAGGGAAGAGGGGTAGCTGTAGATCACGGTTTAAGCGTATAAGGTTACAACCCTGTGTTTCAGAGGGAGGCATTGTGTGACCTAACGAGCACAACTGATGGGATCGGAGGATTATGGATTCGGCTGGTGCAGTCGGGTTGGAAAGAGTGCGAGTGGTCTAGTGCTATTATCGCCTGGGGAATAAACCGACCAACCGCAGACCGAAAAAAAGGTATACTACAATCACTATCACACAGGAAACCGTCAAGTGACAGAGTCAGGGAGATGAAAGAGTAATGGCTATAGAGGTACGATAATTCATGCGGAAATTTGAATGGATCGTAGGCCATTCTTGCGTTAAGACATAGGACACCTTAACACAGAATACCAAGATAACTGGCATTCTTAGCAAAATCCAGACTATTTAGGCAATACCTAGCAATTAGTAACACAGAGTAGTAAAATAACAATATGGTAATGCTGACACGGCGTTAACTCGCTCGGCATTTGCACCATTTTCAATAGACTCGTCATGATCGGGGCTGGCACACGCAGCTCCATTCAGCATCGGTCTGGATAATTGCTGCGCCGCGCGGACCGCAGTACCGGGTTCAGATGACTTGGAACCAATGGATAGGCCGAACTGTCCGAGACAGGAGTACGGGAGTACAAACGGAGTACAAACGGAGTACAAACGTCGTTTCATCAAGACAATCTACAAAGTACAGATCGATGGTTGGAAGATGATAGTCTCGGGTGGGGGTGTTTAGCAAAGACACGTTGTATAATGGGGCTGATGTGGGACAAATGCCAGCAGTGCGAACTGTTTTAGCTTGCGAAGTTATTGGGTGTGAATTAATGCCTGAACAGTGTACTTCGTGTTCCGAGAGATTTTCAATAATATTAGGGAGCTGCATTCCCATTGAATTGATGAGAATGAAATATTACTGAAAGATAATCTGATAGCTATATATAGAAACCATGCACATTCCAATGTTCTTCAGAGGAGATTTTAAGGCCCACGGAACCTTTCGGGAAGGCGGGGGACCTTACCACCTTACCATGGGACAAGTCAGGCACTCCACTGGTTTTCTTTCCGTAGGTACTCGTACGGAGTACAGATACAACGTATACTAAACACCTAATTAAATGTTCTAGGGTAAACAAGTGAGTGGGATATAACTGGCTGGGATGTGTGGCTTGGACAAGGCGACAAAATTAAATAAATTAAATTAAAAAATTAAAAAAATGAAGCAAATAAAGCGAAATTAGTGAGGCGACCGAACCTAAAATGGCCAAAAGCCCGCAGTCACTCGAAGAAAGTTGGGGGGTATGCAGGAGAAACTGAATCGAGAAGAAGAAGAAAAGATTAGCGTCATGACGATTTCAAGAGGGGGGCAACCCGATCCCTTTGGACCTCGTGTTATTGATCGCCCCACTGGCCAAATATTCAGGTGAGGCTTGATTGGTAGGAATTTCAACAAATCGGATGAAGTGCTCAGGCCAATAAGACCGGTGAAAGTGAGAAGAGAATGATTTTAATGATTTTAATGATTACGGGGTACTAGAAAGGATATAGTAGGAGCCCATGGATATTAGATTGGGCATCTTTGTCTTTTGATATTGATATAGTCTTTCTATGTCTATGTGACTCTCTATGTCTCATTATTATAAATCCCACATATTCTTCTTTGTGGCGCAGTCATTTGCCCCTGACATTATTCGGTTGGCTCGGACTGAGAATAGACGGCAACTCTGACATCTGATTCATTGTCCCATCGTCTTTGGGGTCTTTTCTTATCTCTTTGGTTGAATTCTGATGGCAAGGCCATATTGTTGACAATTCCTTTTATTTCTTTCTTCCTGCATTGCAAATCATCTCCAGTTCATTCTGGATCGGTGTGGAATCTTTGCTACGTCAACGTCAGGTTGTTGACATTCCATATCTCCACCGCCTCTTTCCCCTCCCTCACTTTTATCTTCTTTCATCCCCATACAATCTAGGGCATTGAAAACAAACATTGTCTACAATGTCCTCACCACCAGATATAGACCCATACGCAGTACTTGGTGTCACCAAGGAGGCCACTATCCCTGAAATCAGGGCCGCCCACCGAAAGCGGGTTCTCAAGTGCCATCCGGACAAGATCCAAGATGAGTCGCAGCGGATTGCTGCCCAAGATGAATTCCAGAAAGTCCAACAAGCCTATGAACTTCTCTCGGATGATGTCCGACGGACTAAACATGACCAAAAAGTCAAGATAGCCGAATTGAAGCGTGAATTACTGGAGCGCAGACGAACAGAGGCCGCGTACAACTCTTCGCGAGGAAACGGATCCGCCAATCGCGAATTCCGCAATGGCCACATCGTGGAGGAGAGAGTTCCCATGGAAGTCTTTGAGGAAGCAATGCGATTCACGGACGAACCACGCACTATGTCTCGCAAATTTGAAGAGTTTGGCATGCGCTCAAAGTCAAAACCGACAGAGGAGAAGAAGAAGAAGGCTCGAGCACCGATGAGTACATATCACCAGGTGAAGGAACAGCGGGAGACGGCCAAAGCGACACATTCCGACCGCGCGAAGACTCGTGATCAGGAGCGACGACGACAGCGACAGGCTGAGGCAAAGTACGACAGTGCCTTTGAAGTCTATGCAGAATCCGACGATGCATCTGATTCCAGTACTCCTCGCTACGTTCACAAACGAACTTCAACCCCCCGCCGAGAGCGTGAGCGTGATTCACGACCCCGACCATCAGAATCCTCTCGTCGCCGTGAACGTCGCTTCGACGAAGATGACGAAGTGTCTGATCACTGGCAATCCAAGATCGAGAGTCAGTACTTCAATGCAGAGGATTATATCGCATCCAAAGCCCGGAAGTCCAAGTCCCCACGACGGTACCATGGTCACGACTCGGCGGAACCAGAGTCGTCCGCTTCGCGATCCGCGGGACGGTCCACCCGTACCCGTCGTCGTTCTTCGTCGCGCGACAGATCCTATGAGCACCTAGAGTCACCCCGAGCCTACGAGGCCAAACCACCCAAGATGCAACCCTCCGCAACCTCCCCGGGTATCAAGGCGTCTCTCCGCCCTTCGTTCCTCAACACCCGTTCCGCAACCACCTCGGGCTTCACCCGCCCAAAGCGGGAGAGCCGCGACTCAACACTCTACGAAATGGCCCACGAGCCACTGCCATCGCGAACTTCCAAAATGCGCGATCGCAACGACTCGGGCTATTCCAGTCCCGGTACCCCTGAAATGCTCCCGAGGGGCTCTTCTCCCAAGACCCACTACAAGGTCGTCCAGGAGGCAGACCACGTCGTCGTAGAACCGAAGTCATCTAAGTACCGCTCGGCGAGGTCCCCCGACCGGGATCGCGTACCCTCTACACGGCAGGTACCCAAGCGAAGCAGTACCTTCCAAACCTACACAGACGCCGCGCCTCGGGTTGAGACTCGGTCTGCGCGCCCTTCTTCTCGGCCCCATCCGGTCGAATACGTCACTACCACTCCGAAAGAGAACATCAAGTACGGCCGGACATACAAGCCAGAAGATGTCAGTTACTCACCGAGACGCACCTATTACTATGATGAAGAATATCGTCCTCCTGCTGTGGGGAGACGCCAGTCTGCCTATTAATTCAACCCCATGAAACATGATCACGACAAATCACGCCTACAGCTTTTTAAACATTATCTATTTTTTTCAATCCTATCAAGGAGTTAGGGTGTTTCCAATTCTCCGCTTTTCGCATATGCGTCGTTCCACCAAATGTTGAGACTTCTGGGGGGAGGACTTTGATTCCCATTCGTGTCACCTGGTCTGCTTATCCCTGCGCAGTCAGGAAGAGAGGCCTGCCCAGGTGGACCGGGGTGTATCTTTGTCATGGCGCATTGGGGCGGGTATCGGTGAGGATGGTGTGTTGCATCTGTTCCTCAAATCCTGCACTTGTGGCGTATGAAATTGTCTTTGTCTACTGATGAGTACATTTTTCTTTCTCCCGTTCTTCAGTTGTTCCAATTTTCATTCTTTATACGTTGTTGCTCCCGGGCTCTTCCTAGATACCCCGTGGACTACCTTATTGGAGAAATCCAATTAACGAATTACGCTTTTTCATACGATATGATATGCCATAACCTTGATCCTTTATTGGATTTTTGTTTCTTATTTTCTTTTTCTTTCTTTCCGACTTGTAAGACGGACATGTTGGTTGGGTTGGGTTGGGCTGGAAATTGGGCCACGGAACGTGGCGGAGAAAGCCTCATAAGTTTGTGTATGGTAGTTGGATTTTCTAAGAATAGACTGCTGTACTAAGTTGTTCAGTTTAACGTTGGAATTGTTTAGAAGACTGCAAATACTGACCTGTTATATAGTCATATTCGAAATCAGTATTAACTCCCTACTCTCACGGTAAAATACGCATTGCTATAGTACCGTAATCCCTCAAGAATGATGGAATCTTTCGTGCAAACAAAGAACTAGAACAATTTGGCAATATTCTTCTTTCACCTCACGACACGGTCTCCTGTCACATGCAGCCTTTACCTACACTCATTTGACATCCAAAAGAAGGTGGCAATGCCATCTAGAGAACTAACCCCGGTAGCCACTGCGGGTTGTAATTCGATAGACAAAGAGTCAACTTAAAATGAAGTTATATATTGAATTCTATGTCTAAACTCATCACTCTAGCAAAGGGTAATATAAGAAAGAAGAATAAAGAAAACCCCTAGCAGAACCTAAGACCAAAATAGAACGCTAAATCTTCGCTTACGGCCAAAAGAATCTCTATATTCGTCGTCATGCCGTGAAGATCCAATATGCCTGAAAGCTCTTGAGATGCTACTGGAAGAGGGACATGCATCGCTCAATTCCAAGGGACTCGGCCAGAAACTCATTAACAAACTGGCAATGCGGGTCCATCTGCTCCTGAATATCGAGCCAGCTGTTGATCTTCGGATAGATGGTCGAAGCATAAGTCTCGTTGTTGAACAACATCTTATTCCAGTGAGGGCGAACATTGTATTTTTCACCGAACACGGGGATGAACTCTTTCAAAAGGTCTTGGTAGAACCACTGCAGGGTGTAATTATTGTAGCTCGGGATCCAGGAGTACTCCAGTGTGGCGAAAATACCACTTGCGTTAGCCGGCAAGTTGTCCTTGTTAACCGGGGACAACCAGTTATCGTCACCCTTGATGAACCGGGTGATAACCGTAACATCGTCACTCAAGTAACCCCCGTGCAGACCTTCCTCGATAGGGTTATCAAGTTGGTAAGGCTTCATGCGATCAGACTGGGACAGGGCGTAGTTGAAGTAATCCCTGCCAGCTTCGGCCAAGTTCTCGATGGGGAAGAAGTGCTCGAATTGGCCCATAAACCCACGGTAGCAGATACCAGCCGGGGGAGTGGCGATGGCATAGTTATTGTAGTCATAGCAGACATAGTCACGGTCACAGCGGCCACAGTCATTGGCGCAGAAGTCCACAGAGCAGTTTGGAGCACCCGTGTAGTCGGTCTCCTCCCAGTATACCAGAGTCAGACTGGTCCGAGGCACAAGCTCCTCGGTGGTGACATTCCAGTCCAGATTGGGACCGATGATGTTGACCTGCTCATATTTGTCGCCATACTCTGCAATCATCTCGTAAAGTTTGGTGATGTCTTGAGGCCCCTCGACAACCTTGCTAGTCCGCTTCAGGAACGACAAGGGTTCCGCCTGGAGAGTGACCTCGACGACGATGCCCAGAGCTCCGATGCCAATTCTGTGGGCCTTCAGCAGATCAGGCGTGTGCTCCTGGGAGATGATATGAATGTCTCCCTTCGCATCCAGCACACGCAGGCCAATGATCTGGTTGGCAAGGTTCTGATGCTGCTTGCCAGTGCCGTGGGTGCCAGTAGTTGCGGCACCAATATAATTCTGTACCATCTCGCTACCAAGGTTGGCCACCTGGAGGCCATTTTCCTCAAGAGTCGGGATGAGATCAATCAAATCCCAGCCGCCACCGAAAGTGACCGTCTTGTTCTCAAAGATCTCCAGATGCTTCAGGTTGGTCAGACTGAGAATGTAAGAGTCTCGGTTAGACTCTCCGTCATTGACACATGTTGTGAGGTTGCCGAAGCCATGGCCATTTCCAACTGGCTTAAGCAAGGTCTTTTGCGGGTATTGGGTTCTAACAAATTCAACAAGGTCCGCTTCATTGCCAGGCACAAAGTAGCCTGTGGCCTCGCATGTAATATCAAATTGCCAATTGAACCAGCGGTGTGCCAGGGCTCCTAAGCCGTTCAAGGCCAGGAGGGACAGAAAGGCAGTGCCCAAAGACGAGCTAAAGCCAACCATAGTGAGTGGATTGGCTATATCCTGGAGACATGATGGATCAGCATGGACTTTAGAAAGGTGAGAGGCAATTTTGTGGGCTTAAGCTTATACCAATTGCTAAAGAAGCTGGAGTGAAATGGAATGTGAGTGCTATAGTGAAAAACGTGGGCCAGAGTGATGCTTTTATATCAAAATCCCACGATATCCTCCTATTAATCTACTAATTGATACCTATCGTCCGCCAAAAAGGCTCTTGTGGGACAATCAACCTAAGTTCCACAATATCCGTGGGTTCTTTAGATCTTTTGAATGGAGATTGTCCTTCTACATCGCTTATATATCTTGCTAATTGGATAGAAGAATCGTCGATCATCTTTTTTGGGGTTATACCAAGGGCTTGGTACTTGGCCTGCATCCTAGTTAAGGTTAATTAGGCAAGTGAGCTGACCCGGCAATGCGTATGGCCGAACTCTTGGCGTTAAATAAGAATGGATTTGATCGACGTTCATGTCATTTTCTGTCGTTCCGTGCATTTGCAGATCAGGCTTAACACGTCTTTGCGAATCAGCCATTGACGTTGGAAGTTGGCATAAAAAAAAAAGTCGAGCATTCCGATGTCATCCCTGGCTCAACGTGGACATTGAAACAAACATGATATCGTGCATTGGTAGATTACTTCGCAATCTCGTAGAAATGCCAAGACCACGTAGGGACAAACTCCCGATGTCGCATCAACCTTGGAACCTTCGAAGGTTCCTTCTTTCCCTTTATCGGATGAGCATAGTCCGTGAGGCGCTTTAGGGCTTCTCCGGTCACCCAAAGGCCACCGGCCCGGTGGGGTCAGCCCACCCGTTATGTGGATCTCAATCTTCACCTCGTATACTTCGTACTCGTAAATCTTTACGAGAGCCGCTTAGATCAGGGTATCATTACCGCACCATCCGCGGTAAAATCACAAGATAATGACCTGTTTATCCCTAGCCAAGCTTCGGCTAGGTTCAATAATACCTCCGTGCGAAAGAGCAGTTTTTGTAAGCCAATCCACATAGATGCGTCCTCTGCTATCAAGATCTTCATTTGAGATCAGGGTTGATTGGCGGACCATGCGCGGATAAATTCGAGAAATACTGTAGATCGTCAAGAACTAGGTAACTACATTCCAAGGTTGTTCGACAACTTCTTGTCGATCAGAATTATCAATCATCGCTACAGTCTTGGCGGGGTCCCACGGGGTATTGATCGGCCTCGAAACGGACAACACCTCTTTTCAGGCAATACCTACTACCGTGACGATCCACATTGCATTATATCGCCGGTGTGCATACAGTCAAACCTTGGAAGGTTGTGATCTTGATGTCGTTATCGATCAGCACTACTGCCCTTAGTAGGAAAACAAACGCTTGAGCCGTTGAATAGTCCCTAGAATTGGGATCTACAATCAGTACCTACTGCAGGTACTCCCCGAGATCTACCCAGTTAGCGCTTGAGATATATTATTGATGCCAAGCACCAAGCAGAAATACCTTGTAGAGGCTTTATATGTCGGTATTATGGCAAACCCAATAGTTGGGATAACGAGCTCTGACAACGTAAAATGGCTGGACCGCTAAAGGTCTGAAGATAAATTTAGATAGCCAAGGCATGGTCCATCGATCTGGATAACACCGAACATTCCCCGCTAAAGTTGCAGCTTGAATCCAACAGCAGCCCTTCCAAAGTTCAGTCAAGATGTTTGGCTCGCACCTCCATTTCGGCCTCTGAATGGCCTTCCTTACTCAGGTAGATGTGAGCAATACCGCAACTATTGTCTTAAAGCCGCTGCAGTTTTGAATACTCCCACAACGGGTGCTAGGAGCACGCCTGAAGGCCGTACCGGCACGAGAAGCGAGATCGTATATATCAACGATTTCTACTTGGCATGGTTTGAACTAGGTGCTTGTAACATTTCTCTGTTCTCTGAGAACTAGGTACGACTGAATTGGAGGCATATTGATGTACTTTATACTCGTTAGTCTGTCCTTGTCACGACATAAATAAACATAGTGACAAGGTTTTGCAGGATAGCAGATGAGCTTGCCCTCGAAGGCCATCAAGCCACCGCAAGTAATTTAGCCGTTTGTTTTGCAGACTTGTACGTGTACATGCATATATTCGAATTTGATAACTATGATAGAAGCCTCGGGGAAGACAATCTGACATCTTACCGAGCCTGCCTAGTGCCAAAGTTAGTTTGAGTAACGTTGAGATCATATTCGATATCAACAAAGCAATCTTCAATACCTATTTTAAGTATCGTATCAGGCAGGCTGGTAAGTAAGGACTTCAATGATTATTCGCTGCAATATGGGTTACCCCGGGGCTATTCCTCTCTCTCATGAACCGCCTCCGCCACTTTTAAAGAGATTCCGGTTTTTCTTCCTTCTTGATCCTGAGAGGTATCATACGGTAAATGAAGACGGACAGCCCTAGCTGAAAGTGTTCAGAGAAAATAAGGCCTGGATTTGGAATGCCCATAAGACAATGAACATACTATACAGGCCTATCTCAGCGTCTTGATGCATAGTAAGGTGCAATATATCTCAAGAGCTTGAGCCAAACCCCCTAATTCTCATGCTGCCGCCATCTTCATGAAGTTCCTGCCAGACAGGTGTTTATTCACAATATTAGGAGACAGCTATATCCTACGTCAATGGCGTTTGACAAATTGGTAGGTCCATAGTTTCTCAGAATACTGAATAATTGACATATATAGTCAGACCATGCTACTAGCTAGTGTTGAATTTCCCTGTAGCAGAATATAATAGAAAAACGTAAGTGCGATGGCAGTAGAAGTATCTGAGTACCTGACTTCGGCGAGTACTTTGAGTGAGGTTTGCACAAATTCATGATATATGTGTTTGCCTACATAATTCCATTAAGACTGGCCATCATAGACTGTATGGGTTTATGTCTCCTCCTTACCACAACATTTTTGAGGGCGAATATGTACTGGCAGGTATGATTTCGGGTTTCTGGTTTAGCAGATTTAGCAGACCGGTTGCGCACGGACCAAAATACGCCACGATAGGTCCATAATGCGCCACTGTGGGTCGCAGATCCCCCGCGATCTCAGGTATCTACATCTATGAGGGAGAAATGGAAATTGGTGTCATTCATGGATATTTATAGCTTTATAAGATTCGTCTGACTTCCCTGAGGAAGAAACACCACCTGGGGAAGGCACAATCTAGGGACATATTTTGGAAGGCTCAATCTTGCAGATCTCATAGATTCCGCGGGACACTTACCAAGGCCATGGTTGGCTCCGGATTATTGTATTTCGCATGGTAAACAACCGGATAATATGGACTTCAGGGCTGAATCATCACAATTGCCACATCTCTCCGCATAACTATAAGTGCATAACTATAAGTTTACTCCAACCTGGTCATTATGACGCTGCCTGGGCTCTAACATACTTGTGGTGCTTTGGAAATGTGCCATCGACTTAGCAGACCCTTAAAACCATTAGTGATGCTTATCCTAAATGGTTAAATAGCGCACGCGGAGAAAATATCAAGATCCCGAGAAGCGAAAGCACGACGACAGGATCATATCGCACGAGCAGAACAAGTTACCACAGTCATAACCGGGCATATGCTGGATACTGGATATTTTATCACCAACTCTTCTGACAGCAGAAAAATGTGTTAGTTGTGGTCAACCACACTATAATGGCGGCAGCTGGTTTGACCTTCTCGCGGACATGCACACCTGAGTTGACTCTGACAAATGGATTGGCGAACCTTAGTGTGCAAGGGTTTCTGCAGAGAAGCGAAGAGCAGCAATATGTCTAGGTCCCAGAGAATGGGGGCCGCGTGGACTACGTTATTTTGCTGATGCGTCGTCGTAGGCTGATCTGCCTTCGGTGGCCTTTTCTCATATGGCAATTCTCCTGGATGCATAGAGAGCCTCCCCACTTTTTGAGACAACATGCTAACAATAATAGATTCACTTGTCCATGCACACTAGATCTGGCAAGCCTGTTCCCTGCTGACAGAGCAATTTGCTAGGTTTAAAGTGATGACAATAGGTTGTTATAGCCGAGCATCCATATATGTTTGAAGGTCAAGTTGTCAGCGAAATATCTTCAATGTGGGTGGACAACCTTGGAAGGCTATACTAATGGCTAGCCGCTAAAAAATATCTGACATTATCCCTGCAGAACTAAATAGATTATCCAAGTACTACTTCGCAAGGGACAGAGGCCACATAAACGGCCGACTCTTCTTTATACGGCGGTACAAGCAAGTGGTATACTTCATTACAGGTAATATCAGTATCAAGTCACAGTGCTGATAGAGATATAACCGAAGCTATGTACAAGAGCAGGAGACACCTGGTAATGGTATCATGTATTAGGAGCAAGCCGCCAGTGCTCTATGCTTTCCTTGGCCCAATTTACTTCTTCCCAACTTGCCGTGTCTAGGCGCATGTGCACCAAATTTCTGTTCTAAACAAGGACGTATAATGCACACATCTGAAGAGCAAGCAGGGTTAGCACCACATATACTGGGATGTAGCAGAGTGAAGATGAAAAGCTTACCATAGACAAACCCAAGATCATCGAGACCCAGAAGAAGGCATTCTAGAAAGAAGTCAGCGAGAACCGCAAAAATATGTACCAAGCCAGACAATAACAGCTTACATTAAGGATAGTCCGGCCACGGAAAAAGCGAGACTTCTGAATCGCGACAATAGGCAGCTGAAGCATCATAGCCAGGAAACCGTATCCCCGAAGCTTCTTGGTGATGCAGCTCATGACTAACTCGTGGAATATAGAGCTGACCAGGAATGTGATAACCATAGCCACAGGCTGGGAGAAGTTACATCGAGCGGGCCAGTAGACGTGGCGGAAGAGGAAGTGGTGGACAGGGACGTTCCACTCGCGGGAAAATTCCATCCTACGTAAAAATCGGTGAGTCGCGTTTTATCCGAGCGCATAGAACCACAATATCTTACCAGTCACAGGAATTCCACCAGTCTGCGTAGAAGTGACGATCGGCGAACCGAGTCAGCTCTGCAAACGCACCCAACACATATTCGAAGATGACGAGGAACACCAGCAGGAAGATGATCATGAAGGGAAAGAGGAGCATGCTGATGGTTTCGGCAAGGACGAGAGCCTTGTCTGTGGCGCTGGAGGCGACATGGAGTTGGGAACTGGCCTCTGCCAACACGGGGACGATGAATTCCTCGCTTGTCAGGGTGAGCAGGAAGATGCAACCAAATACAGCAGCGGCCTTCCAGCCAATTTCTGACCAGCGTCGCTCCTTTCGACGGGGATACTCTAGCTCATAGCAAAGGGTCGGACAAAAAAGGAAGTCAACATAGTTCCCAATGTGCAGATTCTGCGGGTATGAGATGTTGCCTAGCGGCGAGGTCAATTCCGTGGCCAGGTCTTCGCGAAGCCTCTCTAATGGCTCCGTGGACTGGTCTTCGTCGCGCTGCTTCATTGACGGTCGACGTTGGTGTACCTCTGGGTAATGAATGGCAGCCGGGGGCTCAGGAGTCTTTGAGCCTGGCTTATCGAGGGAGGCAAGGCGACGCTGCGTCTCGCTCAGATGCCCGTTATAGAAAGCGTATGAATGCAGTTTCATTAGAATGGTCAGGGTGTGCAGCGTGAAGAACACCTGCGCAGTCCAGGTCCATCGCATCATGAAGGGCCAGCTGTTTGTTCCCTGTCAGCTCCCTTCCCAGTCTCAATATTCAAACAAGCCACAAACTCACTTTATCCATAGAACCAGCCAAAATGCCTCACCCAAGCTCTGTAGGATCATACCCCCGCGCGACCATCGTAGCCATTGCGGACCAGCCCGCCACAGCCGGTGCATAGGCAAGACGAGTCCTGAGCTTATCACCATGGCCGCATCGCTGAGGCCCATCCCCCACACATTGGCCGTCAAGAGACTCCAAACGCGCACCTGTAGGGGGTATCCGGTATCCTTGATATTGCGCAATATACTGGTCCCGACCATGATGGCCAAGCCAATCCAAAAGAGGGTGAAGAAGCCTCGGAAGTTATGGTAATCGCTATCGGGATCAAAATGGGACACGCGAGGTACATAGTGTATAGTATAAAACAGGCGATTGCGGGCGCGGACTTGCTTCCTCGCGGATGAGATCGAATGCGCTGACGGGGGAGCATCTTCGGAGACAGGGGTTGAACGGCCACTGGGGATGCGACAAACGGGGTTAGCTATTACTTTAAGCATAGTCCAGCCTTGTAAATCGAGGGCATTTTACCTTGTATCCTGGGCTAGCTTATCCACTGGAAGAGGGAAAGCCACGTCAGACTTTCCATGTTGGATCGGCACGGCGCGCGGCCGTAGAGTTGCAGATTCATTCTGCGAGACGGCGCTAGACATCCTATATGGACACAATTGCAGGATCAGGGGGTTTGCACATTGAAGCACTGAGATGGAAAGGAACAGCTAAGAATATGTGGGGTCAGCTCTGTTTGTGATCTGTTTTGACTCGAAACTCGAAATCCAAAATCCAAAATCCAAAATCACGGACCACTACGTCAGACTGCTTTTATAGTACTATTTACGGGATATACGAGATACGCTAGTACCCATCTGAGCTAGGCAGATGTATTTAGAGATGCAAACTGTTGAACTGTTGACAAACTTTACAAGTCATCCATATATATCTTTGTCGTATTCGTATAATCTCAAATTTGATCCAATTTAACCGTCTTTTCTTCTATAAGCATGCATTTATACAGTACATATGTATACATGTATAGATCCACTGAACTAGGTATATATAGTATGTATTGTATCTCCAAAGTTGTACAATGTAATTTTCCAAATCTGCCACTTATGTCATGTTTCTGCCTCAGGTGTCTATCCAAAGGCGGTGTATCTGAATGGGTATCAAAGAGTCAGGTGATTCAGGGTATCCAAGCTAATCCTCTTCCATACTAGTGTCCCATGCCAAGATGCCAGGTCGACTGCCCATGAGGAATAATAATACAACAATCCAGACTTCCAGACCAAACAGCCTTGCCATTTCTTTTATTCCATTGGTTTTATGAGTGCGGTGCTTGGTTCACCTACTTGCATCTGAC